>JAABNW020030341.1:0-10715 GCA_015164035.2 Radianthus crispa
GTAAATAAGAGGCCATACCAAAAAATGACGTCATGGCTGTCACTGTGTAAAACTTTTCTTCGGTAAGAAGTTTTAATTCAACACAGTGAGCGAAATTATACCATCTTTCGATTTTGATCTCCTGAACGACAACAACTATGATGAACAACCTGACTACTGTCTGCTTGAATTGAAGCAGATAAAGAATTACAAGAACAACCGAAAGGTCGCTTTTTAAGTTTGCAAGACAGTGAGCTCACTGAAATTGAGATTTGTAGTGAACGAGTTTTACGATGTAAAAAAAAAAACAAGTAACACCTACTGTTAACTAGAAAACTACCTCATTCAAGATCCCCACCTCGTCCCCCCACCCCCAGGCTTAACATTGATAGGTGCACTACATACTCTGAAGTATTAGCTCATGAGGCTCTACTTGTTTGGCTCTACCCCTGCTACTACTTGTTTTCAAGACTATTTTCAAGTTCAGTTTTCTTTCTGATTCTTAGCCTTTAAAGAACAGGACATTTAAGCCGAGAGTATTGATTAATACGGGATATTTTACTCAAAAATCTTTCATTACCTGCTTTTTCTGGATTGTTAGTCCGCCATCTTGAACTCCTCCACCGCGCGCACGTAGCACGCGTGGATGCCAGTTGGGCCACAGGGAGCCCAAGCTATGAATCTGACATGAATTAGGAAAAAAATTAAGACGAAAAATGAAATTTCAACCTTCTAGAATTGTGTCTTTTTAATTAAACTTCTAGAATGGATTAAAAGGGTTTTTTAAAAATTTCTTCCTCCATAGGTATAGTAATTGGCGCCAATTATTATACCTACGGAGGAAGAATTTTTTTAAAAACCCTTTTAATCCATTCTAGAAGTTTAATTAAGACACAAACAATTCTAGAAGGTTGAAATTTCATTTTTCATCTTTGTATTTTTTCTAATTCGTGTCCGATTCATAGGTTGGGCTCCCTGTGGTTGCGCATTGAATTCTGGGGTTTATCCAAAATGGCGGACGAACTTTTATTCCCATAAATTTGAGAATACCCGTGTGTACTTCTCTCGTGAAAAAGCAAAAATACTCAAGCGAGAAAGAAAAATATATTTGAAAATTAAGGAAGAAAACAAATCAGCAATCAAAGAACAAAATTGAAATTTGGGGGTGCCATACGCCGGGGTAAGTAACGTTAAGTTTACGAGATTTGTTTGTCTTACAAGCTTATATAAGCTTTATACTGCAAGAGAGTATTTTACTTCAAGCGAATGCACTTTAACATTTAATATTGAAGACGAAATTTGTAGCCACGGGAATTCTACATGTTCTAAACCTTGCAAAGAAGCAACGATCAAGCACCTCCTGAAGTTAAAGTAGAACGATTGAATGTTTACCATAAGCTGTAAAGTGAAAACTGATTTATGCAACTTGATTATTTAGTTTTGCTCATGGATATGGTATGGTTTGCACTCCAAAACAGGTAAAAAGGACACAATTTTAAAAATTTCTTGAATTTATTATTTAAAAACTCTTTTACATACATCATTATTTAACAACACAGTCTTTTGGTTAGTATTACTAGAAAACATGCCACCAAAGTCAAGCAAATAAGAATGAAGTATTATTCTACATCTACTAATAACGCTTACTCGAAACTTTGAAAAGGCTGTGGTTCCATTTAGTGCCAGATGACTTTGAATATCAAGTACTGACAACTAGAACCGATATTTCTAGCATTATAATGATGATCACGGTGATCATCACGAGGTGACAAAACACTGTGTTAGAATTGCTTTACAAAATCAGCTATTGACAAAGGTGCTTTGGTATATTGATGAACTGAACGCTAATGGGATTAGTCTAAAAGTTAGTAGAAATAAGTTCAATGCAATCGAAACAGGCCTCCATGTTGGATGACAAGAGAAGAATCCATACACAAATTCCTCGTTTAATCCTCCAAAATGTCGTTTGACGATTTATGCACTAAAGGGATTATTACTATACTACACTTTTAGGATATCTTTACAAAAAAAAAAACAGCACTGGACTTTTGCTATACTTCCAGAAAATGAAATTAGCGATTTGATTGTCAACTGGCTGGAACCCAGTCTCCTTTGCAGCCGTTTCCGGTGTCGTCACGCAAAGCGAAAACTCCCCCCGACTAACGGGTTAGTCGGGAGAGTTTTCGCTCTGCGTGACGACACCGGAAAGGGCTGCAAAGGAGACTAGCTGAACCGTGGACACATAATAAATCACAGCAAACTGGCTGTGTTTTACAGTTGTTTGGCAATAAAGGCAAAACCCAATTTTAAGATGCAATATTTTTCTTGAATTATTTCGTTCAATTATCCGAAAACGTCTTTAGTAGTCTACGAGTGATTAGTACTAGTTGCAGTATACTGTCTAATGTGTCGTCTTATTTTTACATTTTCCGTTCGTCCGACGATTTTACACGAAAATATATTTTACTACTTACGAACTGTGACACGCTTTTTATATAGTTTGAAGATTTGTTACGAAGTTACAAAAGCATTCATTTTCTCATACATGAAAATGATCGATGTGGGTATCAAATGATATTCTTTACACTTCACCAACCGAGCTTTGGTAGCTGGTTGGCTGTTGAAACTTTGAAGACCAAAATAAAATGCCAAAACTGAGTGATAGCATTAAAGGAAGAGAGAGAAATACACTGACGCATTGGTGAGAGAAAGCAAGATTATCTCTAGCAAAGCTTACTTTAATGGTGCTTCATCGTTGAGTGTATGGCAAAACGGATCTAATCTTCCAATTCTCCTATCATCGTGAAAGAGTGTAAGGCAAGGCAACGCTTGCCTCAACTAGATGTACCATTCTTGCTTCTTTTCGGGTTCTCCGCCGGCCCCAGCACCAGAAGAGATAGGCTGCAAGTCAATAAAAGGCTCGCCTGCTCTTGCTTGATCATCTTCGTGCGTGTGGTAGACGCCCTTGTTTTTGGCATAGTACCAGTATAAGAGCACCAATACAGCGATGATAATAAGAATGATCAACAAGACTACTATCACAATGATTGCAGTATTCTCGTCTGCTATCTTGCGCTTGCCTTTTTCAGGACCTCCAGGTGGTCCAGGGGGAGGGGTAGTAGCACCATGTGGCCCTGGAATGGGGCGAGTAGGAATAGGAGGGACTTCGGGTTCGCGACCACATTTGTCTCGCGCGATGCCAATCTTCTTGATCTCATCAGTGTGGGTGAAATCATACTCGCTCCATTTGATAGGCTCTATAGTTGGCAGATGCCGTGACAAGTCTGGCCAGTTGGTAATCTTGACCCCAGAAATACACCCCTCGAATCGACCACGTCCGGTAGCACCAATGATGATTTTCTTTGGCGAAACGAATGGTCTTGACAACCTTGGGATATCCGTTCTTATCTCCACACCTCCGTCGACTTTATATATGATCTTGTCCAACTTCCTTTCCAGGGAAAATGTGTGACGCCTATTGTCACAGAAAGAAGTACCCTGCTTTGGTTTGATTTCCTTAGCGCCATCGGTTTTGGGACCGGACTTGTATGAGAAGCGCAGCCGGTTTGCGGTTTCGATCGAGATAGCGAAGTAGTAATTTGGGTCAGTGCTTAACATGGTCATAATAGTTCCGGAGCACTGGCCGGTTCTGAAGCCGATGGCGAAATCTGTACCCACCGCGTTTTCTTGCAGAGTGGGCCATGTGTATTCCAATTGGCTTTTCTGCTCCTTGAAGGATGCTCCCCAGTCTGAAACAAATAAAATCACGCATTTGAAGGCCTTACTAGCTGGAGGTTCATGCTTCCATCTTCACGTGTGCTTCACGAAATCTCTCGCAGTTGTGGCTTACCAGCTAGCTAAGCGGTGGACTTTGTTTCAGCCAATCACAGCGCGGTCAGATGTTTTGCCGCCGGCCTTTGTGTAATCTAAACTAATCGCGTTTGGACGGCCGCCATTGTTTAGAAAAGCAAAAATATTTGCTATCATCAGGACAAGGTACGTATTGAGCCTGGTTTTACCACACAGTACTTCATGGAATCATTTTTCGTAGCATTGGTTAGTAGCCGCGCAAAGGCAGGTGATTTTGTCCACTAATGGTTTGCACGCCGGACTAACCGCTCAGCTTGCTCGATACACCTAAAGAGGGCATGACGAAGTGCGCCTCGCCGAATACTGTCTTTCATACCAGCCTTGTAGCTGAAAAAACTTCCGACGTCAAAGAAAAAAAGACTTTACCTTTTATAGAATATGAATGATGGAAAAGATTTTTGTCAAACCTTTGTCATAATGCATTTGAATATATGGTTTTTCTAGTAAACAAAGAAATACTACTCAAGAGAGAAGCATACCGTTGTTTAATCATTTACCTTTTTCGCAGAAGTAACCGTAGAAAGGGGTCAGATGACAATCACAGCGATAAATGTTATAATCATCAATGCACCGTGCACCCCCCTGGCATTCGTGGTCTTTAGCACAAGAACCTTCACAGCCGGGATTCACGTAGTCAAATTCTTTAGCAAATTTGACCAAGTCAATGACTCTGTCATTTATGGTCTGAAAAGATTATAAAAGAACTTCTATAAATCTCATGTTCTGGTTGGTTGAAGCGCGTGAAGGCACACAGACCATGGCGGTTATTCTAATTTGTATTTTAGAATAATTCATTGCTGTCCAGAGTGAAATAACAGACTAACATTTCTGAATTTGCCGACCATTCGAGGAGTTTTGAAAAGCACCAACATACAGCAATACGTTGTGTTTCTCTTTTTTTGTTCGCCAATCTCCAAAAAATCTCGATCGCCCACACTCGACGTCAAATAATGTGGGTGAGAAATTTCAAAAGTTTAATTTTTTTTGGTGTGTGTACTCCGACAGAAAATCTGAGTATTTCGAGGCCCTTCTCCCATATATCTCCTCCCCTCCCCCCCCCGCCAAAAAACCCCGAACTCTTAAATTATTTTAAGACCCCCTTTTCAGCACATCGCTAATCTCTTCCCCAGAGCCTACATTCCTCTCTTGGTCAGCACCGAGAAACGAGAGGCTCTGGTTGCGACCGTTTCTTGACGCGTTCTGATTGGTTGAAAAGACAATAGAATATAAGTCGTTGAGCATTTTCGATTGTTTTTTCAACCAATCAGAACGCGTTAATAAAGCGGTTGCAACCCGAGCCTCTCGTTTCTCAGTGCTGTCCAAGAGGAAGGTTGGCTCTGGGAACCAGATACTTGAAAATATTTTTCCCCTGCAGTACACTAGGAAGGTGCCATTAATTTATACAGTACATCAGTTGATCATACTTTAAATGCATCTGCACGCGTAGTGGCGCTCTTACCAGTCCTCTAATGCAACCAACAAATCCTTCCATGAGATCCTTCATATAACCTCCTATGTACAAGTTGCCGACTACATCAAGCTGTTTTCTCAACTGCAAAGGATTCTGTACGACTTTTTCGTCTCCATCGACGCTCAGACCAAACTCTTTAATGTTATGCCAAACGACTACGGAGTGCCAATTTCTGTTCGTGTTGAATACATCCTTCGAGTGTGTTACAGAAACGGATCGCGGCCCATTTCCGATGTCAAAAGAAAGCGTCACTGTGTTATTGGATGTGATGGCCACACGGATGAAATCCCTGGTGTTTTTGGTCTTGTCTCCTTGATGGAACAGGATGCCTCTGGCGTAAGGAGTACGGAAGAACAGCGAGATGTAACCATTGTCACCATCAAGGGTTCCTTCTCGATAGCGAAGGGTAATGATACCATCTTCTCGTCTAAACGTTGCTGTATTGTTTGGACGTCCTGAAAGGAAAGATAGCAAACCATGATCAATAAGCTACAACCCTTGGCCAAAATGCCAATCTAGCGATAGCTTCCCCTGCCCCAAATTCAATGTTTTATGATCGCGATAGCTGTCACTATAATCCATGTTAAGACAAATCCAGCCCTGGACCATCATTGAATCAGGAGGTGGAATGGGTGATTTACGAGGTTGTTTTACGTAGTTTCGATCTAGCGTGAGATTTGTCTACATTTTGGCAAGGATTCAGTAGCTCATCATAGGGAAAGCCAGTCTGGCCTTGTTAACTTCTTAGTTCCAAGATGAGTCATCTCCTTCTATTTAAAAATTTTTGTGAGCTTATCATGGTCAATTCTCGGACATTTTGAAATTGGAATATGGAAAAGGCCAACACATATGTTCCATTTTTAGATTTCCCTCGCATGTTTACTATCAATCCCATTTTTTATGGAGTATTACTGCCATTCTTTCAGTACTCACCATAGCACTGAAGATTTCCAACAGTGTAGTTGGCATAATGGTCGTTGTCAATGTCGACATCCCCGAACAGGACTTGAGACACAGGCAGAGTCTGTCCGTTTGCTCCAAAAAGATATCCCTCGTCACTTTCAAGCGTGCTATAACTAGCATCACAATTACACCAATTATTAGCACCACCCAGGCAATCTTTTCTTACACCACAAGCGCATTTTCCTAGATCGTCGGGATCTGACGTTGCTCCACCCCAGTAATAGTTGTGCCGTCCATGGCTACCGACCCAATGTCCATACGCTGGGTTAAGCTTATTGAGGAGTTTGGAATTAGTGCACAGATATTCCACAAACTGGCGACAATACTCGCTTGCCAATGCAACTGTCTGGGCAGAGTAGAAGGAAGGCCCGTAGATGACGTCCCGGATCACAGATTCCGGTTTACTTGCTTCTTCGGGAGGATATTTCTGAAGCATGACGTTATAATCCTTGCTTTTCACCTCAGTCCAGATTCGAGATATCTCATCATCAAACCAGTCGAGTTCAGTCGTTATGTTGCAGATTGTTTGGTAAGGCTTTTCTGGGCCAGGACCATCGGGATCAATGGTGTAGTTGCCCGTCTCCATTTCCGGATTAACCTCCCGCAATTCGTAACAAGTTCGATAGTACTTGGCTAAAAAAAACAATGACGTGGTGCAAATCAAGACTCAGTCCAAAATACATATCTACGTGGGGTTACACTCTCACTTAACATCTTTAGGGGGAGCCCAACTATTGTGGAGCACAAAAAACCAACCCTGATTCAATCTATGCTGTGTTTTATGGCCAGTCACGAGTCGAATGACGGCTGCCAGAGGTACCCTTGCAAGCCTTCGACTCGGCCACGTTGAGCACATCCGCAATTCAGTTATTAATTTGCAAGTGAGGATGACTTGCCAAGCCAATTTCAAAAACTACCCAATGAGACACTGACTACTCCTTCCCAAAAGGCAGTAGTCACAATAAGGTCTCCAGTAACAGATGTCATTTTCTCCAATTTTTACTGGCTTCCACAAAAAATATAAAGAGTGCCAAAAAAATACTTACGTAACTGACAGACAGATCCCTTGTAATCAGTGCCATAGCAGTCACAGGCAAAGGTTTTGCCAGTCTGGGAGCATTTTCCAAAATTCTTGCATGAGCTTGGGAAGCAGAAATCAGTGATGTTGCAGACATCGATTTGGATATTAGGATTATTTTTCAGGCTATCAGGATCAAACTTGGCACCATTTAAAGTCAGGTCCCATATACAGCCAGTGAAGTCTCCTCCAACCAACACATTCCCAGTGAAAAAATTTTGAGGGAATTCCGATCCAGGGGGTCGTTTGTCATTGATGTGATTGACAGTGAGTGAAACACGAGCTGCACTGACTTCAAAGTCAACATCATGCCACATTCCCTTATCGACAGTTCGGTATTTGAAGACCTGTTTGACTGACACAGTAGTTGGGTTGTTTTTGATAAACACTGCAAGCTCCACACCTTCTGGCTTGTATGACAACGTAAAACCTTTATCATTCTCTACCCTTTGTGCTAGAATAGTTCCTGTGCTTCTATAGGTACGGAACTTGAGATGACCTCTCAGTTCATTAGAACCACGGTTAAAATTGGTTGTAAACTGGGAGATCCTGCCACTGAGAGTCATTGGGGAATAGTCGAAACCCTTACAGGTATCTTTTACGCCATACTTTCTCAGTGTCGTTGCACTACCACCAAGAGCCTGCAGCAAATTCCAATTATTAAACACTACCCCTTTTAAGCATCCTTTGAAGTTGGCACCAGAAATGATGTCTCGGAGCCGACGGAAGTCATGTGCACCACCAATAAAGAAGAAGTCATCAAGGTAAAGTTCTTTGTAACGTGTCTCAATGCGCCTGTGTTTTTCTCCTTTTGTATTCGTATCCAGTTTCACCCAGGTCTCACGGCCCATGTGTTCAATAACAACTGTGTGAAACAAGTTGTCTGCTAGCTCATCCCCAAGGGTGATGTTCTTCATGTCATCTATGCCTTGATGGCGGCCAAAACTCAAGGCAAATCTAAGGATGAGAAAGGAGTTGCCTTAGTGACCTGCCAGGTAGTAAATATAAAAATTTACTGCATGTTCTATAGTATTTTTTTGATAATATTCTTCCATTCTTTCATTCACTTGTTTGTATCTTCTAAAAACTGAGAAGGGTCTGTGTCAAATTCTTCTTCTTCCCATAAATTTTCATTTTAATGGACAGGGTGAAAAATAAACACTTTTTGCCACTCGATATAAGCACATCTCTGCATATATAAGCTAGATATTTTGTAAATATGCTCTTTAGGGGCTAAAAATCAAAATATCAAATGCTACCAAAATTTAATGAAGGCATCATTTGAGAAAGAAAGCTTTGTACTTTGGGGGAGGTGATATTTTGATCAGCAACAACTCTGACATTTTCGTGAATATTTCCAAGTAGCTTCATTTTCATTTGACAGAATTTCGTCACAAGTTAGGAGCAATAGAGACACAAATGAAACAAAATAAAAAATTGGGTTTTGCTGCAAGTTAAATTTTTAAATTGGAAAAAGAGTGGCTCCTTCATTTTTCAGCCCTGTCATTTTAATATGATTTATAGCATTGCCATGGAAACTCAGGCTCCTCTCAACAAAAAACTAAAAATTCTTATTTTTACCAGGGTCACACATATTGGTAACACATTTTTCATGCTAACTTCATTTTTTTCATTCACTTAATTATCTGTGCTGTGCATTGTATTTTCAAAAGAGGTTTGACATGTTATGTCATGATCAAGGACATGTTCGAGGGGAAACACAAATACCGTATTTACCCGCATATAGTCCGCACTTTTTTTCACGAAATATCGGCTTCAACGCGGGGTTGCAGACTATCTGAGGAAACATTTGGTAGAAGATCACGGTAAGACCTCCTAATGAATGCTTGAACTAAATAAACAACATGGCGGAAAGCATGGTCATTGACTTTCAATGATTTGTTGGCTCCTAAAAGAGCCATTTTATTTGTTTGACTTAGATTTTTCCCTTTGGTAGTTCGTTTAGCTTGTTTATTGTTGATTTTCTGGAACAAGCAAATGTTATCAGACAAGGGATCTCCATTCCGCCGACTGTGAGCTTGCTTCGATGTCTTTGTCCATTAACGACCACGCCAACAACACCTCCACATACGATGAAATACTATTTTGGAGTACTCTCTTGGCAAATGGCCAACTGTTTGACCATTCAAAGTTATCTTAACGGCAAATTTATCAAACTTGTTCTTGAATTCTCTTTGTCAAAACTTTTTTTCCTGAAAATCTCGTCCCAAACTCGGGTTGCGGCTTATCTGCGGGTGCGGACTATACGCGGGCAAAAACGGTAATTTTTTTCCTTAGGGAATATGTTTACTTGTCATACAAAAATATTGCATTGTTCCTGCCTACAAACATGGCCACTGTAAAAAACCTCTATAGAAGCCAGAAATTGAGGATTTTTAGTTTTTCCTCAAGGAGCCTGGGTACTAAGTTGTTTCCATGGCAACACTATAAAACCTCATTAAAATGTTTATCCCAGGTACATTATATGTGAAATGTTTCAACTAGTTTGAGCTAATTTTCAGGTAGATTTTTTTCTTTTAAGGGTTTGTGTTTCGCCTTAAGATGTTACTTGATGAAGTCCTCAATTTTGGAAATTCAACCAAAAATATCTCCGCAAGTAAGATAGATTATGGAATGGAAAATCGCATTCTTGTTTATTTTCAAGGTCCTTTCATATTACAAAGAGATCCCAGATGATTAGGTACACTTTAAATAGTCACAAATTTGAAGGAACAAATGGTTGGAGTAGTCACACTGTAAGAGGTTTAGCTGCTCCCTTCCTCTGCTGTAATTACTCACCTGAGTTTTCCACCAATAAGTTCTAGAGTAAAGTAATCTCCAAATTCATCCCCAGTACTGTCACCATGCAGTAAGAGTCCATTGGGCTGGACTGTTCTAAATGACACTTGTATTGTATTATTGCTGCTTTTTACTGGTTTTCTGTGAAGCAGGTACTCTGCATAAGCATTGCCATCAAATTCTCCTTCGGTATCAGCTGCAAAGAAATTGCAGAATATCAGAAGCAAATATATATATATCTTATTAGACAGTTTGTTGTGGAATATGGCTGGATATTCTTATGAGTCAGGCAGTATTTTGATGAGCCTTGGGGATGGGGGGAATATAAGTTGACGAGTAAAACATCCAGCCATATTCCACATCAAACTGTCTAATAAGTTATTTATTACCCAACGACCTCAAAAAATATAAAAAAAGACGAAGAAAATTGATAAACATTTATCAGATGTGGAATATTTTACTTGTTCCAGTCTTACTAGTGCATTATTTTTTACAAGTTGGACAATACATAGCAGATATTATTACATGGTGCCGTGAAGATATGAATTTTATTTT
>JAABNW020031007.1:0-10702 GCA_015164035.2 Radianthus crispa
GACAATGGAATCACTTCCATGCAGCGCATTCCTTGTACCATCGGCACCATAGATAGCTCTCAGACTGAATATGATAAAATATATACATCTTCCTTAAGGACTTATTTCCTTAATACTTCTTTCATTACTTATAAATAAATCAAGTTTGAATGAGTAGAAAAAGGGTACTACAATGCAAACTGACAGAAAGTAACAACTGTGATTCATGAGAAACAATGGTAGCCAGACCTGTGTCATGGTTAGGGTATCACTATCAATGTTGGGTAAGTCTTTGTAGGATTTTCAGCTATAAATACTGTCCTAGGATAATGAATGATCAGGTTAACTAACAGGGGGATAATGAGATCTTAATGTTAGAGAACCAAAACATTGCCAAGCTAATAAGGTACCTCTCAGGTGCTTGATCTCTAGCCTTCTGGGCATTTGTCGGTCCAATGAGCTGTCTCCAGAAGGAGATAGCATTCTCTCTTGCGAGAATTAGGACCATGATGGGTCCACTACTCATATACGCCACAAGACTTGGGAAGAACATCTTGCCGTAATGTTCAGCGTAAAAGTCACTCGTTTGCTCTGGTGTAAGATGGACTCTCCTCTTCTGTTAATATGACAGGATAGACATTGCTCGTCAAGATTCGTTTGTTTTTAAATATCAAAGTTACTACATCTAATGTCTAGTATATTGAAAGGAGGAACTGTGTCTCCCGATAGTGGAATAAAATAAAACGAAAAATATTCTTTAATCAACGATAAACTACACGACTAACCTGCAAAATAGTAAAACCATGTTGTAAAATTATTTCCTCGATTTCGTCGCTTTTATGAACAGCATCAGGTTTAATAATGGCCAATGTTCTCTCCACATAGATAGAGGGTGCTGGGAGAGTCTTTGGTTTCTCTTCTAGTGGCATATTTTTTTCTGTAAGTATATTTTTAAGAAGGATTCACTCGGGAAACGTCTTTCTACTTGTGACTTTAAAACAAAATGGCCGTCGAGTTTTATTGTTTGTCGTCAAGGAAACCAGCTGGGCTTACCGCTGACATACACTGTGGACTTTTAAGTTAATTAAACAATTGAAATTAATTTAAAAATTCGAATTTCACATTTTTAGTTTATATTTCTGACAAGGAAAAAAAAAACAAAAATATTATTGAATAAAGTAAAGTTCTACAAAATGATCTCTACAATAGAAAAATAGGTTTTATAAAACAAAAGAAAAAATGATGTATCAATGTAATGGCTTAAGATCTTTAAGAAATAAAATACTAAACTACAAAGAATGAAATAAATAAGATGTAGGAGTGAAAAATAAGAATAGAACAAAGATAGAGCAACAGGAAAAGCGGATTTCCCATAAGCCTTTTGGAGCTGGAAACGTTTTGGAACGTTTACCCACAATGCATAGCAATCCTAGGACGCCATCTTGAATGTAGAAGGTTCGGCGTCGATAGTTGTACCAAACTTAAATCTTGATTTGTTGGCATCAAACAACACCTAACCATGGCGTACAAAGGACAGAAGGTTCAGAAAGTTATGGTTCAACCAATTGTATCCTTTTTCTGATGAATAGTGGTGGTCTTTGGGGTGATTTGTGTGTATTTTTTTAAGCTCAACTTATTGGCACGTGGCTGATTGTCAATGTACCTCGGAAAACTTAGTTAAATTTTACCTTCAGCGACCTAGATTTACCTTTTCAAGACAATCAGATTATCAGACTAAATAACTTAGTAAAATAACCTGCTATTCTATTCTATTCTATTTATTATTATTATACAAATTAATATACACGATCCTGCTCACGATGAATTACTGATATTTATTTCCTTGGTAGAGTAGATTTCGGAAAGGGTTTTTTTGTTGAAATTCTGCTTTGTCAAGTCTTGTTTTCAATCGTCAATATTCTGTGGTTTTCCTTTACTTGTATTTTCGTACAGAACTTGATCTTCAGGTATTTACAGAACGTAAGTATCATTATACTCATCTGTATTTGTTTGCTTGATGCAATTTCTCTCTAAAGGTTTATGGACAGCAAATTGCTAAAGTTTTGCTTATGGAGTAGCTGTTATATGACTGTGAGAAATTTAGAGTTGTATGCATTTTGGGAGTGAGTATAGAATATACCAGTCCAGTTTGAAGGCATGATAACAAGTGTACTTGTGGTCAGAGGACCCAAAGTTGTTTGAGAACAACACAATCATGCAAGGTTATAATACGTGTACCCACATTGGAGGAGCCAAAGTTAAACAATTTTTATGCTTGAGCTTTCGGTGCCAATCTGAAAACTGCCAATGACATGGACAAGGGTTCGAGAAGAGGCCTTAATGGACAGGGATTCTATAATCTAGCCACATTTAGCTTGCTTGACATGAGTGGTGTTGTAATGCTTCTCTGGAGTGGGAGGAAAGTAAAAGCAAGGAAACTTAAGCATTGTGGCGTTCCAGCAAGTGACAATTGTCACTGTTTAGTGCTCTATTGTTAGATCGGTCTTAGAATACGCCTCCTGTGTGTTTTCAAATATCCCTAGATACCTGGAAGAGGCATTAGAAAGTATCCAGAAAAGATCGTTGAGAATTATTTTTCCTGGTATTTCATACAATGATGCATTAAATACTGCAAACATATCAAGCCTTAGCCAAAGAAGACTGGAGAAGTGGTCCAATTTTATCAGATCTCTAGCTCCCAATAACCCGCTTTATAATATCGTCAAATACAGGGTTGATAGGACTACTTGTAACTATAACTTTAGAAAGGCACCTCTGCACCCGAAATTTGTAAGAACAGAGAGATTGAAAACTTTTGTAACTAACAAATTTGCACTGGAATTTCTGCGCTATTGTACGTAAATATTATTAGTAGCACTGCTGGCCCGGCCTGTAATTCTGCAAGAGGCTTGAATAAACTCACTATTATTATTAAGCACTGCTGATGAATCCCTTTGTTGCCTCAGAGATCAAGAGTACAGATCTGGCTTTATGAACAAGTCAACATGAGGATTGAAGGACATATTATTGTAAGTAATTGGTGGTTTGCATCTATTACACTTCAGCAAAAGGATATGATTTTATTAAGGTTACTGACTTAGTGAACATATTTCAGGGATTTGATGAATACATGAATCTTGTACTGGATGAAGCAGAAGAGATCCACCTTAAGAGCAAAACAAGAAGACCACTAGGTATGAATTGGAAACTGTACTTGACTGTTGCATTTTGTGTCCACTGATCTAGTCAAAAGATCTAGTCAAAAGTTATGCTTGTTTCTGCCAATGGCTCCTTGAAAGGGAGTAACCTGTCCTTTCCAAGGACAAACTTCTAAACTGCACTATGTAGGCTAATGAACTGGTGCAGAATGGTCACCAAAGTTGGATGGAAATCAGTTTGTTGCCAGCTTGCTATAAATCCCAGTGCATACAAATAGTAAAATATGCTGTTGTTAATTTTTCTAGGACGAATTCTTCTAAAGGGAGATAACATAACACTTCTTATGAATGCTACAACAAGCTGATTCATGTACATATAGTATTAGTTTAGACTAAAGGAAACTCTGCCATAAAGCACATGGAATTGTGTCCAAGCAGAGGGGTTTAATTTGTAAAAGGAAGACTACAGGTTTTCATCAAGGTTCTTATTGTCATAGCACTAGCTGTTTGCAGCATATCGATGATGTTTAGCCAATAGACCAAATCCACTTGGCTGTTGGGTAATTTTATCACATTTCAGACATTGGGTTATTTCTTTGATGATAGAGTTCTTTGTTCGGAACTAGCATATCTTATACATCTAAATCAAGTGGATTTGGCCTATTCGATTTCCTTCATCTATGTATACATAGTTTGTAATCTTCTCTTATCTCTCCTTATAACTATCTTCAAGTATTATTATATAACTTTTAATGTACCGGTACATGCATTGTGCAAGTCCCTTTCTTCAAGCCCTTTCTGGGGTAGAACCCATTTCAGAAATCTTCAGTAGTCTATATCAGGAGTTGTTTTTGCTATCGTAAAGACACTGAAATGTTTGAAGGTTATTTTAGGAATTCCCATCAATCCTTGAGACAGGTGTTGGCCTTTTCCCTTTGCAGATGCACATATCAAAGACAAAAGTATCATTAATCCACAACGAAAAAGCCTTTCCATGCAACAGGCACTCTCTTGAAAACATCCATTTTTCAATTTTCTTTAGATACGCATGCGCACTTACCAAGAGGCTTATCTTACAGAGTGTGTGGTGAATGGTGATTGAAGAAGGGCGATCTAGTCCTGGGCTGCCCTATACCCTCTCCAGGTTTAAAAACAGTCACAACACTTCTCAAAAACTTTATGCGAAACGCGAACCCAGTTCAAGGCCATTCAAAAAACGTTTAAAGCTTTGAACTTTATTTGCGTTTATTCCTTAGTTGCTCAGATCACACTTGTCAACACTTGTTCTTTTAAAGTCATTTCACAAGCAAAAAACAAAACAATTTCACCTCTCAGACATAGCTTTCACACTGAGGTTGTTTGTTCAAGCGTAATCAACTCTAAAGTGATTGAAAAATCCCTGTACAAAGACAGCAAAGTACCGTGTTTGTAGTTGGTTTACTTTTGGTCTCGAGGGATTCCCGTAGCAACGAGAGCCCTAAAACATCCTTCTTGCACGTAAAAACGAACCAAATGCTGTAGTATTTCACAGATGCTCAAGGGAGGTGAGATCTCCAAGCTACCAGATCTGATGGTGGGATTCCAGTCTTGAGTTTTTTGTTGTCGGTATGATAAAACCCACATGTGGCCTTGCCAAGAGTGGAGAACGGGGCCAGTGAGTTCACGTAACAGAACGTGGAGTCTGATAACCCTTGAATTGGAATGTTCTTTGTTGACTTCGGAGAAGCTTTTCTCGTGACTGATCTTACTGGGGTTAGTTGCTTCAAGTTTGAAGAAAAGTGCCGTGAATATGGCGTGGCATAGATGGCTGCATCGCCCTCCCTGTCTAGCTGAACTCTACAGCACACGTTTGTCGGAAGCCATACGTTCTTGAAGTCCTTTCGGCATTTATCGCACTTGAAGGCTTGTCCTTTGACTTGACCAGTGTTGGGCATTGCTAAGGCAAAGCGCGCAGCGGAATACAAGTCAGGACGTAATGGATCGAATGTCTTTGCTGTGTTGTTTAAAATTCCAGCTTGATGAATTGTGGTGTCTTGGCTGCTGGCGCGTTGATAATTAACAGTCCATCTAATGAAATGCAAATTGACTGCACTTTTTGTCAAAATAAATCTCTAGAATTATGACGTAACTGTTAATTATCCATCGAATTAGCAAACGAACTGGACATGTTAGTGATGGTCTATGTCATTTGACTGACATTGGCCTCGTTATCTTGGCGCGCGCGCTAGAAATTTTACGATTAAAGACGCGACTTTAAACGAAAAAAGATAACGATCTTCCATTTCTTGCGGTAGATGCGATTGAACTGAATCAATGAACAACACAGTCATTGGCCTATGACAACTAATGTGCGCAAGTTGTCAGGCAAGATAATTCAGAGTAAAAGAGAATGACACGTGGTAAAGTAAAAATATCTAGTATTTCGATGGACTTGTCTCTGAAAGATGAGATAAAAAACAAAATGGGAACAGAAGGTCTGAGAGAGAACACTGCACCCAATCTGCAAGACAAAGTCTTATGGCAACCGTAACAAAACAACAGACAAGACTTGAAACACTAGTTCTATAATTCGTCTTCACTGTATTAATTTATTTCTATCTTTCAAGTTTTTTTAGCATTAGCTTTGCATAGTTTTGAATCCGTCCCTCCCCAGTTCTTTCCCTTCCATTTGCTCACAGGGTTCAACAGAAGTATTCTGTTCCCTGGGTTGATGTGCAACCTGTTTTGACCCAAAGGTTTTAGCACTTGTTAATGCAGCCCATGATTGATTGATTTTCCACTGGTCAGAAAGGCAAAACTACTAGCACACAACCATTGCTCCACTGAAACCACAAATCCTGATTCCATACAAGTTTTCTAAAACAACCACTTTTGGTTAGATGGCCCTTTATCGTTTGGCAGATACTCTTCTCGAACAATTTTCCCCCATTGCCTCATCAAATGCTCCAAAATGGCTTTACAAGGGGCCAAACATAGAAAGAACATGGTGTTCTGTGATCAAGGTCCACAAGATCAACCCCAGAGTTAAGAGTTCTTGTTCAGTCCCCTCAGGGCCGTAACCAGAAAATTTACTGGGGGGTGCACGTCCAATAAAAACGGACCTATGAATTGTATAGAGTAGTAGTAGCCATTTTAGTAGCCTTTTTTATTAGCAAATGTCAACTTCTTTTCATATGCAAGTATCTCCTTGTTGAAAATCCTGCATTAGCTGTGTACTTATTTTGTAAATCTGTATTTTTTCCAAGCAATTGTAACAAATGGTGATAAAAAGCGGACGTTTTGCTCTGATGCACTTGCACCCTGTGCTCCCTCCTGGTTACAGCCCTGTCCCTTCAGTTTCAAATCTAACTGGAGTTGTCTTGACTTGTAAAATTGTAAAAATAACTGCACTAAAATCACCTTGTCAACACCACACTGCTGAAATGAAGATGAGCTAGTGTACCCTGCAAAGAATTATAGGATATAGTGCATCCCATAATTTCATGCCAGGCCATTGGTTCCTTGGGTGGTATAATGCAAGCTTTGAAATAGTTTGATTTGCATTAACTATTATCTAATTCATGTTGAAATTGAGCTGCACTCCACTGTATTACAAGACTTATTTGGAGGGAAGTAAAATAAATAATCTCATATAATCACTATGACAACAGGTAGAAACATTCTGACAAATGGAAACTGAACACAACTCATGAAATCCATAGTGTAGCCAATTATGCCAACAACACTGCAGTACAAACACAGTGTGCAATACTTTGCACTATTTAGTACCAAATAGCACTAATTAAACAATGAAGCTCAAAATTAACATACAGTAGGCACAATTTAGTCCTATTTATGTTACACATTTTAGTGTTTGTACTCTACTTTTGAGTTGTCTGCTTTTCTTTAGAGGATTATATACAAGGTCTTAAGCTAGCTCTATAGGTAAAACAGTTTTTCCTTAAGTGAAGCTCCATGAAGTTTAAAATCATAGTCATGGAATATTAATAGAATACACCACAGGCCTTTGGATACATCCAAGAAAAGTGATTGTACTACCAACTGGGCTTTTTGTTTATACAAAAACAGATGATTTTTCTTTGTAATATCCTTGGTTAGTATGTGCACATACTGTACTCTTTCAGCTCTTGGTTTGATTGTTGGGGACATTAGGCTATAAGGTCTCCCTATGATACAATAACTATGTACACCCTAACAAACAGATGATGTGGCATTTGGGTTGGATCCAGATATCAGAGAATGGAAGGTATATCACACTGATATCAATAAGTTTAGCACAAAGTAATGCAGAGTACTCCTCAGTTGGGCTATCAATGTTCTGTACATTATGGGGTTTTTAAACCAGGTTTTGTTTTAGTATGCATTGGGATGATAATACCCTAGAGCTCAGTCACTTCATACCGCAAACTTGCTTTTGAACTTTCCCACTGCATGTTCTGGTAGCTAGCATTGCTGAGCTGACTGGACACACTGTTCACACTGTGCCGACTGTCAGTTCTTCCTCTTGAAAATGAGCTACTATCTCTTCTTCGTTCCTAAAGAAAGGAGGTCAAGTCAAGCATAAAAGAACTACTGCACTAGAATGCTCTAGTGTTTTGTTCAAGCATTTTGATTGGCTGAAATGCAATAACATCATTCCTCTGAGAATGGTAGACAAGCATAGCAGTTTTGTTATTCTAATGACTGTAACACATTAGTTTACATATTGCATGTATTTTTTTAATCATTCTAGTGAACTAGTTGGTTGGTAAGTAGCATTGGTTGCTTAGGTAGTTTATTGGTGATTTGAACATTATCTGGTTTACTGTTTGGTGGGGTATTAAATGGTAGGATATCTGATAGGAGTGTTCCTTGGTTCAATATTTGGTTTATGGGTTAGTGGGTTTATTGTTGCAGGTTATTAGTTATTTAGTTAATGAAATGAAAAGGTTTGTGCAACATGGACAGTAATAGCAGGTGTGTAAAAGGTTGATTAAGTAGTCAACATGGAAAAAGTCAAAAGTTTAGTAAGGCACAAAGTCAACTCTTCAAAAACAGGTGACAAGATAATCCTGTTTTGACATCTTCGATGATATATGTTATGACACTGGTCAATAATACCTAGCCAGCACATAGCTTGACTTTAACTCTGGTTGAGCAGTTCCAATCTTGAAAGAAATGCATGGATTAAAAAAGGTGTCTGTGTCCACTAACATTTGAATAATTTATTGCAGCTGTCTATGAATGAGCTATGAATTTAATTATTACTCAGGAACTGGCTGCCATTCACCACCTATCGAATCCTCTGGATATTTTCTTCCACCCATAAGAGTTAAAGTCAGTCTACATGTAAGCTCATGATGGTATTAGCACAGTCATCAAGTTTATTAATAATTATGCAACCTGATTGGTGCACAGTACTTAATATTGCCAAATATGGAAGAGCGTTAGGTGCAGGCGTGCAGTCAACAAGTGAAAAATTGGATTATTAAAATCCCAAACATATCTCAAGAATGAGAAGTGCATTAGGTACAACACATTAGGGAAAGTCATACAAAACAGAAGGAAATGAATTTCATGCTTGATCATTACATTTTCTCATGTCCATCTAAGAATCGTTCAGAATTACACTAAGGGATTTATCAAGGAAAATTATTAAAACGAAAATATAAAATTTAGTTCTTTCTCTTCTAAAAATAATATTCCTAATTCTCCTAATAACAAAACTGATATTGCATTGTTTATTTTTTCTATCTGGTCCCTGGATTTTACTGTTATTGTTATTGATGTTTTTTCTTTGAAAGCAGTTCAAAATTATTGGCATATATAAAAATGTCCTTTACATTTGACAAATTTCTCAGGTTCGGATTTGCTAAAAGCCATGTGTCCATTATGACTTCCATATTAGGCAATCTTTAAGTCCTGTATTTAGATGAATGTAAAAGAGACCTGGTATGAGTTGTCCACTTCGGGTCGAGTCCTCCACACGGGTGATCCCACAGGCTTGGATGGACTTTGGTTCAGAGCATCAATATCACCATTGATTGGTCGAAATGTTGTCATGGGTTTTGCCGATTGGCTGAATCGTTGAGATATCTGCATGTGCGTAGCAGTACCATCTCTCTTTATAAGGACACTTTCAGAATGGTAGGAGGGCTGTGGCATTGTACTATATCCTACACCTCTCAGCTCTGTCCCATCACTTTTACGATGTTCAGAATACTGTTGCCTCCGGCTGACACTATTTCTTGGCTCTAAGGGCCGTGTATCAAGGTCAATACTTGATAACCTTGGTCTCTCTGCTTCTATGACAGTTGACCTTGAACTTCTGTTCATAATAGGAGTATCATTTATTGTTGACATTGACATCATGGACATCTCACTCTCACTGTAGTTAGGGCTATCTGGGCGAGTAGGAAGACCACGGATGGGTGATATTCTAACAGGAGACTCAGGTGAAGGGGGCCGCGCTATTGGTATGGAGATAATCTTGTCACTCTCCTTGTTCTTGCGGGCACGTGCAGAAGCAGTCTGGTATGTGCCTCGTTTTAATGATGCACCAGGAGGTAACTGAGGTATTTCCTCTTTCTTAGGGGGAGGGGGGACATCCAGTCCAATTTTCTTCAGATCAAACATTGATGACTGCAGTAGCTCAACCACTTCATCATCATCATATGGGTATTGGTGCATACTTTCTTGTAAGAACTGGACAACCTCTTCCAGATTCATCTTTATGAAGATTTCTGTCATTAAATGAGAAACCTTTTATAAGCATGTGATATACAAGGTAATGGATAATTTCCGATTTGTAAGCATTTTTTTCTAATTTGATCAATGAGTCAGTAATGACATAATTTTGATCGAGATGCGAGGTTAACATGAAGATGCAATCAAACAAATCAGACTTTTCTCAGAAGAATTGGAGTTTTTCCCTTCCTTTCGTGTTTGATGCTGTCTTCACATTCAAAATCATGTCAGTAAAGATCATTCTCCTGTATATAAGCATGTCCAGTAAGAACGAAAGGGGTGTGGAGCTGATGGGTGCAAGATCCCTGTTTTTGAACCTACTTTTGTGCATCTTCATGATATTGTAGGCCATAGCTGTCAAGATCCGGTCTCCTTCCAGCATAAAAATATCATACAGTCGAAGTGTCAAAGAAAAAGGCAGCTGCAAAATGGGAAATGGAAACATTAATGACAGAAGTGTTTTGAATGTGTTCATTTTGTACTCACTCTATCCAGGAAACACTGCATAAACCACTTTAGCGTATACAGGGTTGTATGGCAACCTTCTCTTTCCTGAAAACCAGAGAAAAACTATTTTTACTGCTGGTACAGTGTGAAAAGTATCTCCAGTACATGGACAGTTCCATACCCTTGCAATGTAGGTAATGGTTGAAAGGGTCCACTTAATGCACTTATTCATGCATTCAATAAACTAGAACATTTTTCATACCAAATGCTTGAACAATCTTGGAGCAAGCTTTTTAAGTATTTTGTCATGATGTTCCTGAAATCGCAGCAGTTTTGGAAAACCAGGGATAAAAAATCCTGTAAACAAGAAATTGGGATAATGCTTTGTGCTG
>JAABNW020031118.1:0-20882 GCA_015164035.2 Radianthus crispa
ACTAGACAACTGTGAACCTCTGTCGGGTGCCCTAGGGAAGGATTGTCCTGTGTAAAAATACCGGTCAGGGAAAATCCTTTTCTTTAAAACCCAAAGCCCAAACTAAAAAAAGCCGGTTTCAAAATCCACGACACCAGACTTTTTTATGTCCATTTCGTGTGCTGGATTTTCTCTTACCGATATTTTTTTTTTTCGAAAGTGGGCTGTTAGGAAGTAGCTTCCTACCACTCAAGAACTTTGTAACTTTGTACATAGCTTTGCTTCACATTATTGATGGGCGGATGCAAAAAAGCCACGAGAATTTTGAAGCTTTTATCCAGTTACTTCGTCCTGACCGGAAGCAACAAGATAGGTTTTATGTGGCAAAGTCAAGGTTAGGGGCCGATATAGCCCAGGTTCCTGACGCAAGCAGGCCGGAAGACCATGCCTAGTAGAACCAGTCACATCTAAAAGCTTGTCACAACAATATATCGAGCTTTGAATTACACGTAAATGAAACAACAATCAATTTCTATAGATTGTCTTAAAAGAATGTGATAACATTTTTAGCAATTTATTAAATACATTTAACTTAACAAACACTTACGCAGTGTTATTAACATTTATAGTGTCATAGCCAGGTTACCCCCTTCCCCCTTTGGGTTTTTTGATAACTTAGGTTCCCGTATGTGCGCGTTTGCGTAGGGTTTTTCTACGCTCCTAGAACCACTTAGACTACGCGGAGCACTGCCTTTTCACCGGACATTTTTATGTTTTTCCATTATATTTAAATTTGAAGGAAGATAAGGAATAAAATACGGTTAGCTATCTGACAGGACATTCCAGTCGTTTCTAGGTCAGAATATATAGTAACTCGATAAAATCGTTACAGCAAGTTCGTAATTCATTTTTGACGGTCATACGAACGTGCTCACAGTTGGATTTATGATTTGGGACTATAAGGTGCGGAAATACGCTCAACAAACTCATGCAACTTGTCGTGCAACGTGTTGCTTTTATTTCCACCCAGCACTGTGACTAGCAACTTGCAACGCAACAAAAATTCACGTTGCAGGTTGCGAAAATTTGTTGCAAAATGTAGTGAAGTACTTTTACTTCTTTTCAACATATTTTCGCAACCTGCAACAAAGATTTGTGTCGCGTTGCGAGTTATAAGGAGGGTGGTAATACGAGCAACATTCGCTCTGCAACTTGCAACGCAACAACGTTGTGCGACAAGTTGCACGATTTGTTGCGCGTATTTCCGCACCTAGGCCATTGAACATCTCCTTCTCTACTCTGCTCAGAACGAAAGAAAAAGATGTCAGAAGTTCATCTATTTTTCTACGAATTTTGAATGCAATTGAACTGTTCGAATTCGAATTTTTGTTCCATCTGATGATGTGCTAAAATCTTCGTACTTGTGCAACCAATACACATTCATCGCGACATCTCATTTTAGTTCCTTAGTTAATGGTTCCTTAATTTCTCTACAGGAAGCCCAGCACCTGTTATATCACAATCCTTTCATTCCACGCTTTAGCAACGTACTGCTCTCGAAACTGAACAATGACGTCATCTACCACACCTCCAAAGCTCAACACACCAAGTATGATCTGAGATTGAAGAGACAGCGAGCCTCGCTCAAATGAATGCCACGCCTGGACGCCTTCCTCGCCGAGAGCTTCCAGCTGAGTTTTCATTTCCTGGAGGAGATGGTGTCGGATTTCGTCAAATTTCGCACACGAGAGAAAAAAATGGTCGATTGTTTCGTCTTCTTGGCTCTTGCAGTACCAGCACTTTGGCGTACCTTCACTGCCTCTTACCCTTTCTGCTTTGGGTCTGGGCTGGATTGACTGGCAGTACGAGGCACTAGAAGAACGGACGAAATGTGAAAGAAATGAATAGACGAACGGATGGAAGAGAAAGTGAAAAAAATTATTCATTATACACTGATCAAAAAAAAAAAAAAACTTCTCATTATTTGGTCAAACCAGACAACTTCGCATTGTTTCGGTTTAACGTACAAAAGCCTGTGCACAGAAGTATGCGAATTCATCAAATTTGGTCATACTTTTTCACTTTAGTCCCAATGTGCTTTGCGGTCGTCAGCTTCGTGCTTTCAGTCCGGACGTTTTTTGAATGAGGTGTAGAAAAAGAATGAGAACAAGGAAATGAATGAAAAAAAACCCCCTAAAATAAGAGAAAAATAATTCTTATTCCATTTTGAAAGGCCTCATGCTGTAAAATGTTAATGTTTCAATTTTTAGTTTTTACGAACGAATTCCCCACAAGGAGAATGAGAGGCGTGAAGTAAGTGCAGTTCATGATTTTGTCACAAGGTCCACCACAAAAAGTAGTTTCCCAACAAGCTCCCTACAGGTTTGAACAAGACATCTCAAATGGTCAGTAATTTTATATTAGCAACCTGTTCAGAACAATCGACAGTATGATACCTTACCACATATATATTCATTTCATGCGGCTTTCTAGAATCGGAAGAAAGTGACCGCGGAGGCCACGCTACGAAAGTATGTTTTTCTGTTCGTTGCATTGCATTTTTGTCACATGACTCATAATCAACATTGCAACAAAAATATAAGCAAGCAAAGCAGAAATGTTATTTTCTTAAGTTGTTTTTTTACGAAGCCTTTGAAATTCGCTTGGAGAAACAAATAAATCGATATGCTGTTTTGAAACTGATGAACGAGTTTGTGACGGTATCGTGTTATGAATCTTGCTATCAATGTAGGAACTTTAGTATTTAAAGAAAAAAATCGTCCTAAAAGTTTAATGTGACGACATCTCCGTGTGGTCAAGCACGCCTGTCATCCTGTGATACCGCGAGAACATGTTGGTCAGATCAGCCGACCTGCTTTCTTCGGGTGGCTTTTTTGTCTAAACTTCAGCGACAAAAACAACTCCTAATACAAGCCTATAGATACTTGTTTATCAAATGTCTTCAACATTATAGATCCTATGTTTATTTCCAAAAGAAATAGGTCCATAATTGCTTTGATTAAGATTCTTATTCTTAATGAAGTTAAATTACTGTTTTAGTTTAGTTAAACGTGGGAAAACCAGCTGTCTAAATGAACAAATTCTCAACGCCAAGAGAAAGACATAAAAATACCTTAATGGCGCAATCCTTTCTTTAAAAAAGTGAAGTCTCTCATGAACAAGAAAACGAACTACAATTTCGCCAGTTTTTTAGAGCTTTTTTAATGATGGGACGTTCTTCCACCAACAGTTTTGAAAATGCTTTTCAATTGTCAAAACGTTTGAATTGAACAATGGGTAAGAAAGCTTGGACACGTGTTGAATAGAAGTGCAAGTTCAAATGAATTCTATAAACATAGAACTATATGTGACATATATATGTATGTATGGTTAGTGTAAGAAAGAACATTTACTAAAGGATAAACACTAAGTACAAAGCAAGTATGATGACATTTTCGTCGAATAAGTAGGTGGTGTAGAGGAAAAGACAACCCGAAAAGAAACAAGAAGCGGATATGAAACTGAGAAATAAGTTGGCTCACCATAGTTCGTTAGTTCCGGCATAATGTGAGTGGTTTGACGGGATAGAAACCAAACCTTGCGAACGATCGATCTTCATATCTACACACCCAATCAAACGTATTCGAATCACGAAGAGTTTTTAGCACTGGTCTTTGCTCTACCTTGCGACGAACGCTTCTGAACACAACGCTTCGATTCATCGAGGCAAGCATGTGGAGTAGATACTGTTTGGTTAGACTCTTCAAGCGTTACTTCATTCTTTTTCAGATGGATGGATTTTTTGCTTCACTAGGCTCTTCTCTTATGCATGCATGATCTCTTGATGAAAGTTTAGGAATATTTCAAATATCTTTTAAAAGAAAGGTTTAATCATTTTTAAAACTTTTGTAGTAATTTTTAGGTGACCATGACGAACACTGAACATGGCTTTTCTATTTTCTTCCCTCCCTCCAATTCTCCCCCTGGTTTTAATCTCCTTTTCCTCTTCTTCTCAGCATCTTCTTTCCCTTTCTAGCTTCATGGGTTTAACATGTTGTAATATTTTCAAAAATGGGCATCACTGAAGGTTTTTTAGTCATGTCTACAACCGAGGTTTTCTTTAGAATGAGACTCACTATTAGCTTATCGTTTGGTTTGGTTTTCACTTGCTTCAGTCCCATGAGCGTCACGCTGGAGTCACACGCCTTAACCCAACCATGACCAAACCCCCAAGCTGTAAGGTGTATCAAAACAGATTCTCACTCAAACCACAATTTCAATGCAACAAGTTCACTCTGATTTTGCGCTCTCATACATATCATCTCAATAACGCTTGTTTCCATCAATTGTTTTTGATTAAATATTTGACCATGGAAATTAGATCCATCTTGCTATTTCTCAAGTGCATCAAAACTGAGTGCTTATGTTACTGGTCACGAGTGATAAGGGGATAAATTTGGATAAATATATACCTCAGTAGGCTATTTGGTAAACCCACCAATAGGAAAAGAGCTCACCCACGTACGTCACACTGTTTGTTGTTTGCCCTAGCTGTATTGGGTATCGGATCTATATGTATTGTCTTTTATCAAGAGTAGGCTTTTCTCAGCCAGTTCTGATCCCTTACAATCTCATTAAAAGCCGCTGATTGACAGTTTACTTTACTTAAAAGTGAAATAAGGCACCTCAACTCACTCTTTTTAAGGAAATATTTTGACTCAAATTTGGAATGTTTTGGCCTTCCCCATTCTCTTCTCTTCCCTACCCTTGATCCAGCTTTCTTCCATTTTCCTTTTTTTTGACCCTTTGTTTCTTTCTTTTTCAATTTTTCAGTGTTTTAAGTTTTTTTCGCCTTTCTCTTCTAAACCCTTCCATTCTCGTTAACAAGAAAAGTACGCCTTTAATATCATAGTTCTAATTGTTGGTCTAAGCTACAGCAAGTCGAAATTTAATCCTACTCGTTTAATGAGGGAGCCCCTCAGGGCTTTGTCGGTCCAGATCGCAATTTTTTAGTGACCAGCAAGGCAAATTAGTTAACATTGCGCTATAAATTGTTTATAATGTTTTTAACGATAATTACCATGATCGATTAACATAAAAATCTCAAATCACAATTAACTGAAATCCAAAGAATTATTCCCCAAATCCAAGACTGATATCCTGTCGGAACAGTAAGTATCTCCGCTAAAATCGATCTGTTTGACAAATTGTCTCAAACTGATGAATAAAGAAATGGGGTGTATATAGATGAATGGGAAAGCGCTTTCCGTGGCTTGTTTGATTAGCTGGTGATATCGGCTTGCTTAGTTCATATCACGTACGAGGAGTACGTATTACTAGTACTTTGCCAGTTTCAGGCGCCGTTGGACATGTCGACCATCTTTCTTTCACGGACTTTTCCGGACTGATATTCCCCTTGCTCAAAGACGCACTCGTTGATCATGAAGATGTTTCTTTATATCAAAGCATGTGTGAACTGGCTGGTATATTTTGAACACTCAGGATATAAATACGGCATTGGGAATTGAAGAAAAGAAAACAAAGAAATGGCGCGACAAATCATGAACGCAAGAAAGATAATATGAATGCAGAATTTGTGCAAATTAATAAACTGTTATAACGAGACAAACGACAAGCATCTCTTAATGATAGTAACCGTCCATCAAGGGGTGTATATCCGGCTCGAAATACGAATGACCATCGTACTCGTGTCTTATTCGTTGAACAAAAATGGCAGACAATGAAAACACCTTTTGACTCCATCATGAAAGACAATACCCAAAAGGAAAACTAGTGTTAAGAACTGCTAATGACCACTCTATTCATAAAACTCCCTTATTTTCAGATGAATTACAGCATTTTAGGATTTCCGAACCATTTTTAGACAATAACAAAGTCAGAAACAGAGTAAGAAAAAAAAAACGAACTCAAAAATGAACGAGACAAAAATGAGATAGATTAGAGTTATATCTTTTCGCTTGACATGAAGATTTCCTCTTAAAGAAAACGGTACAAATGTCAAAATTCTAAGATTTTAATTAAGAAATGTCAAATCTAATTATTATTAGAACCTACAAAGGGCATAAAAAACGGAAATAAAAAACTAGCCAAATGACACAAAGGCCAAAAGTAATTTCAGAAGTCTATGGATGACTCTCTTGGAAAACTTGTTACCTCTTTCCGCCGTTCTCGTATATTTTCTCGAGGGTTTATATAACTATTCGCAATGGATACGTCCGAGACTTTTAGTTTTTGTCATAGTTAACTCTGGTTTTTGTTTATGGTTAGATGACTTTATAAAAGTCCCTATTCTGTTGTCGTTAAGGTTCACAAGTTAAGGCAAAATACATTAGAAGCTTTTTAAACAATACAGTATATACTTAGTGAAAATTCTATATTTGCTGTTAGCATAACCGGAAATATCAACAAGTGGAAAAGAATCACGAAAGATGAGAGAAAAGATGCCAAAATTCTGTTCATAAAGTTAAAAATGATTCAATTGATGGATGGTGTATCACATTATTACGGTGATCGCACATAGAAGAACGCGTCCCTCTTCCTCCACGGCTCTATAAACAAGCCTCTGAATAACATTTAATATTGAAAAAACAGTTCGTGCTCGGTTAAAAACACTGCGAAGTGTTATTGAAGCTGGCTTTCTTCAAAGCATTTGTTGTGTCCTTTGTTCTCTCTCTTTAGCAACATTAATTCACGTCATGCTTGAAGGAACAATGGACTCTCATGAAACCATCACGTTTTTGCCAAAATATTCGAGATTCACCCAACGAAAACGAAAATCTTCAAACCCTAAAAACGAACTGAGTAGTGTTGAATATGTATAGAGCAAGACAAGACAGATGCCAACGAAAAGGCCAAGCCTCTATGGAGTGCCTTTGAAGGTTAAAGGAAACAATGAAGGTATTAATGGTTAAGATAGTGGCTTCCACGCTTAGCAACGGGCTATAATTGGAATATCTCGGCGCTGATTGGCTAGTTGGAGTGACGTCATCGGGCCTTTTACCAGACGCAAGCAGAAATAATTTCCGCGCAGAGGAGAATCATATAAAAAAGTATATTGCAGAGCGTGACTTTAGTCACAGAAAACGATCTCTTTTGTATCAGTCGCTAAACCAGAGACCTTGCCGAGGAAAAGAAAAAAAGCTGAAAGGATATTTAAACTATCAAAGGAAATCAAGTCGAAAAAGGGAGCCAGTTGACCGAATTTTAGACGCTTCTTCGCCTCAAAACAAAACAAGACGACCGCGTAAAAGGAAAGCGAAACAACTCGAACATTTCGTAACACAAAAAGATGAAGAAAGAAGTGAATACAGCTTGTAGATTCCTCTTCCTAATGCTTAGAAGAACCAGTCAAATTAGTGAACCACGACTAGAGAAATTTCGAACGACCATGGAAGAGCTTTTGTGCGAAAGGTACAAGACGCACTGGCATCCCAAGAACCCATTGTTGGGAAGTGGGTATCGCTGTATTCGCATAAACCATAACATGGATCCCATCATAACCACGGCGGCTAGTATGGTAGGAGTCTCGTATGCCGAATTAAGAGCTTTGCCCGAAGAACTAACCGTTTGGATTGATCCCAACGATGTGTGCTTTAGAATCGGCGAGAATGGCTCAATCTGCGATGTGAACGAAGACCTCCTACGAGATATGACGACCAGAAAGGAAAGAAATCCCCGAAACCAAGAACGGCTCAACAACATACGAAAGAAGGAAAGTATGCTTCATTCAAATAGAGACGTTATACCAGTTCAAACCTGTGTTCAGTCCTAGAAAATCAAGTGATATTTAGCCAAGCAAGATTTAATATGTACAGATTCAGTGTAAAGTTTGAAAATAAGAGTCGAAATCATTTGTAAAAAAGCCCTACGTGTTGCAGTTGTTGCAGTGTGTGGAGTTTGTAAGATAAGGTTGTATTTTTAACTGTATAAAAAAGAGAATTTCTAAGAATCTGTACAGCCTTTTCGTCAGATTTCAATAAATTGAAAAAAATTGGTTTTAACAAGGAAAATATCGTGGGCTGTTCTTGTGTAATTCTTAAAAAAATTTTTTTTTCGGAACCCATTTAAATGCTAACATTGATGTTTTCTTGGGTTTTTAAAGCGATTAATTGTAAAATTTCTTTAGTTTCCTCGTGAATATTGTTTAAAAGTTTAGCTTATATTTCGATCGTGAGGAATCCTTAAGTTATTTGTTTTTTGCCGAGCGAAAGGTCTTGAATAATTCATCATCCTAGGCTTGCAAATATCACCCGATACGAACATGTGTCGATCAACATTCGACAAAGAGATTTGAATTTTGAAGAAATTATCTCAAGATTCTTTCCAAATCTTTTGTTTATGTCGTACAACAAAAGTCTTTGTTGCGTTAAATATATCTGATGTTACCACTAGTATATTGTAATGTTAGAAAAAGTTTCATCAAAAGTGGTGGCGATTTTGGTTTCAAAAAATCACTTCAAATGCAGAAAACAATTGATAACTTTTTTTGGGACTTGGCCCATTGATTTCTTCATGTCTTTTTTATTTCACTTTTTTCGAAGTATTATCAAAGGTAATGGATGGTTTCGTAAGCTTTTTTCCGAACTTTGGCTCTTTTGCTATTGATTTTGCTATACCCTACTAAGACAAAGTCAACTTTACTTACTTCAATTTTATGAAGGGCTTTCATTTTTTCCCAAATAGTTTTTTGGATTGAAATTGTATTGCCATAGGATATTCGTTTTGGCGAGTTTTTGTTAAAGTCAAATAATAATAATTTCTATGTGAAATCCAAAACATCCCATCTCTTGCAACATCTGAATGTTATGTATCTCTTCAGAGGCAGTGGAAGGTTATGAAAAGGTTATAATCCTATTTTTAGCCAAAATTTTACTTGGATTGCAGTTCAAATCCCATCATCCCAGCTATTGTTTTGCTCAAAACTCTATACCTTAGTAATGTTTTTATTGAAGCCTCGATAATACCATTCTCATTTTTTGTTTCTGAATCCCACTCTCTGTACTTGCAATCTCATGTTCCCCACCGAAAATAGAAAATCCCATTTCACAAGATTTTGGTCATTTTTCTCAGTCCCTTTTCAATTTGGAAGAATGTGTTCCATTCCTTGTAGTCACATCTGGACCTCTGCTATCTCAAATTAGAATAGAAAAAAAACATGGAATGATTGAAATTGGACAATTTTAAAATGGGAATGACAAAATGTCCCATTCCTTGTTGCATTCCAGACTTGATGCACAGAAGGAAGTCTTTTCCTCCTTTATCAGTTAAATGGGTCTGGTTCCACGCACTGGGTTTATTCTTACAGTGCTGCAACAGCAGTGTATAAAGTTTTTGCAACAAATCAGCCCTCAAACCATGCCTACATGTAACACACTGAAAACAGCTATATACATATATCATACATTTTCAGGCTGCTGTTCTTTCCCATTTCACAAATTCAAAATCATGGACAGGAAAGTGGGTTACACACACCCACTCAACATCCCCCGGATTTGCCCCTGTTCCTTGTACTATAGCCCCAGCTGCTAGCCTTGCCAAATCATGAAAAGAATAGGCACTGGACTATGGATTGATCCTGTTACTTTCCACTCAGCAGGACATGTCTATTTCACAGTTCCCCACTAGCAGTCTTTCTTATTCATTTCAAGGCAGGAATCACCACGAGAATCTGCCAAGCCTCTGCTACCTTTCTTAAGTTCCACAATTAACCACAGTACCTGTGTTTGCATTTTATTTTAAAAATGCTACATATAGGTTTTTAAAGCTCCGAATGGTCTGAGGGTTCCAAAAGGGATCTTTATCAAACTTTGCAGATGCAAATCCCAGTCTTAGTCTAACTTTTATTCATATCTCATTCCTTGTGCATCCATTTTCAAACCCTAATAATATGAACTCCAGCTTCAATTTTATCTTTTCAGCAGGTTAATCTTTCAGTAGATAACTATAAATAAATGGGAAAAATGTGTGTGAACTGTGTGCAGCAAGATAAAGCGTGCGCCAAATTTTTAAGATACGAGTTATGCATCCCCGAGGGTGCTAACCAGACAAGGTGGTGAAGAAAGGGTATCAAATCAATATTTTGTAATATCATGGATTAGAAAGTTAAAATATTCCCATGTGCAATAACTATGATTGAGTTTTATTTCATGTTTTAAAACGAAAAATGACAGGCGCACGGAAGTGCTGTTGCACTGTTTAGTGATGCCATCCCACATCAAAGAACAAAACAAGAACATCAAGAACAAAAAAAACATGTCAGGTCTGAAAACTTTAAACAAATGAACAACCAAGACTATGTCAAATGTACTTTATCTTGTTCGAAAAATACATTATCGAATGATCCATCCTGGTATGTGACAAATGGTTAACTATGAAACATTTCTACATTCATTTGGTGTGCCACTGCAGAAATTGTGTGTTGTCATGAAGTAACACGACTATGAAAATGGCTGCTTTCAGTCTACGCTGAAAACAAAGATTACCAGAATTGGACAATATCTGATAAGAGCAAGGCTAATCAAGAAGTGTATCTTTAGACAATATTTAGCTAGAATAGCCCTTTCCCAGGATACAGCATGATGCACAAGCATTCCTGAATGTACTTGCCAAAGCCTCGGTAGGAATACACCACACTTTTGCCAACATAAATTTTATTCGATGATTAAACAAAAGTGTGCTGATGAGTCAATAACCTATTTGGCTCATTCAGCACGCTGGAATCTTAGATTCACTTTTTTCGTCCAATAAGGAAAGGGCTGCTGGTAAGTACATCCGGGAATACTGTGCATCAGGCCGCATCTTGGGAAAGGGCTATTTGAACTTCTTTTTTACTTGATTTTTTTTTGACTAGTATCATTGAGTCTGAAACAAGGGTATGTGTCCAACTTCAACAAACATCCTGAGTGGCCATTATTTTTAGTTAGGCCAGTCTGTTCATTTGCTAGCTTCTTTTATATGTCTTTGTTACTAATTCAGGTAATCAGAAGTACTGTAATTATTTCCACAGCAAGCTAGAGCTTAGAACTCCAAGACAAAACACAGGTCTGTTGTACTAACAAAGTATGCTCTATCTACAGGTGTAAAACTAATGTTAGGCACTGCACTCCATCGTTTATAAAAAGTTCCTTGAAAATGAATAAGATTTAGATCAGCTGAATGAGCAATCCATTAAATGCAGGAGGAACAGCTTTGATTCAGCTTTCTTCAGCATCCACTGGTACATTTCTAAGCTTTGATCTATAAAGCTTGTTGTAATAAGAATATAATATCTTTTAACACAGTTTATATAATAATGAACAGCTTAGCTAGGTAACAAAAGCAAACAATTTTTGATGATCATAAAGCCATAATTGAACACTTTTTATGCCTACAAAAACAAGCCCTGACACATACCAGTGCAGGTCAGTAGCAGAAAGAGAGGCCTAAAGAGTAAAAAAAGTTTGCTTTCCATAAGGAACACTCATGTTTCAAATGAGTTATTAAAATCCCTGTGTGTGTGACACAAAAACACTGACGAAATGCTAACAATTTTCACAAAAATAAAATATTTTAGACACACAAATCGGAGAGAAAATGGTCTGTGGCCTCAGCCAGAAGTGTTGATATATAAAGAGTACAAATCCAAAGTATCCAATGACTGGAAAATATAAACACTGCAACTACTTTTACATTAGGGATATCATGGTTACAAGTCTACTCATCATCATCATCGTCATCTGGTGGAAACAAAAGGAGAGACTGTTAAATTTGATGAAATTGGAGGAAAGAGATAGATGTAGGGAAATATCATCTCAGGGCATGGGTTAAGTAGGAGGAAGGGGGCATAAATCAAGCTTCAAATTCACTGATCAAAAACCCAGACAAAGAAACACCAAGACCAAATTCCACTTTGATTTACAAATCTGAGTTGCGTCAGTAATCCTTTCAGAACCTCCTAACCCCTCCCTCCCACCTACTGGTCTGTAAAGTGAACAAATCGTAACATTTCAATTACCATCATCATCGTCATCTTCCTCCTCATCTTCCTCCTCATCCTCTTCTTCATCTTCCTCCTCCTCCTCTGGTTCTGGTTTCTTTTTAGGTTTGGCTTTCTTTTCAGCTTTAGGAATATCCTTTACCTAAATTAAAGAAAAAAAAAAGAGTTAAAACTAAGTGTGACATCTCTTTTATAACCAAAGTCACATCAGTGAAGCTGTGCAATTCAGATTGTCTTTTTGTAATTTGGAAAACATAAGACATGGTTAACATTCGAGGGGTAAGCACTGCAGCTACTACTCTTCTCAGTAGACTGTGACGGCCCTCGATTTTTCGTTCGATCGGCGGTTACTTTTTTTGTACCACGTGATGACCTTTTTATGTACCACGTGATCGGTTTTTCGTTAACCACACATCAAAGCTTGTCACTTTCGGCACATTTGAAGTGGTTCGATTCGGCTTGTGATCGTTAGTGATCTAATATGTTCCCACGGCCTTCTACCTACTTATGATTGGTCAAATCGTTGAAAATTTTGGTCAGAAAAGATATTTTGATGTAAACACATCGATATGTTTACGTTTTATCTCCTTCCAAGGTTATTTAGATGCATTTTTAAGCAAATAAGTAGAGATGCAGTCCACGGCAAACATCTAAGCGTGGTACACGAAAAACCGATCACGTGGTACACGAAACACCGATCTCGTGGTACATAAAAAGGTCATCACGTGGTACAAAAAAAAATAACTGCCGATCGAACGAAAAATCGAGGGCCGTCACAGTCTACTGAGAAGAGTAGTATTTACTATCTGGCATTTTTATTGCCCCTTCAGCTTGAAATTTTCAAATGCTTAAATTTTTGATAAAAAACAAAATATGCCATGGGGCACCCACCTATTACCCACCCTTCCTTGATATACTGTTTGATTGACAGAAGTGACTGATTTCACAGTCATTACCCTGTAACTATCAATGCTAATGAAAATAGTGGTAATTGTCAATTTTGTAGTTAAAAATGTCAACTGATGCATGCCAATTGAATTGTGTTTCATTGAATTAACTCAAAATGCCATCAGAAAATGTCATAACAAGCCTAACAAATTATAAATTTAATTTTCACCGTAAATTATTAATTTTGCTTGTGCTGTAACACTCCTGTATGATGTTACTCACATGAAAACTGTTTTAAAAACTATAGGAAGTTAACGATATGAATATCTAAACTGTGGCATTATGAAATGTCAAATAAATTTTCTGAATTTATTCCCATGGGTCTTTAGCCCAGAATAACCTTTTTTAATTATCTAGCTTTCCATTATTTGTAGTCCATATAGGAAGTTATCTCTGAGCAGGCTCACAAACCTAGAAATGGAAATGTGGATATAACGTGGCAAAGAAGAACTCATTTTATGTCACGGAATGGATCTGGTGTTGCAGAGGTGAGATAAATGCACTTTATATCATATCGGACGTAAATACAATGTTTATTCTCTGCCCTCACTGATGATCTGTTTTGTTTCAGCAAGTTCTCCATCCAAAATATGTCAACAATACAAGTATTACATGCACAACAAAGCAGAATTCTGTAGTCAGAGACACTGTTGTTTTAGATGGTCCTAACCACAGAATCTAGGATAGAATTGTCAATCTTTTACACATGAATTTTGGTATGGAAAATGGTAATAGGAAGGAAATGTAGGTTCAGATATCCACATATTAGCCATCCAGTGCATAAAATTCTAAATAAGAACTTAAGTATTTTTATTTTTTGCAGTTGGAAACTTGAAAGACCAAGAGAAAACTTCAGCACAGGAAGGTTCAGGAACAAGTCAAAAATTCAACTCGCATGAAAAGTCTGGGAACTGAGCTTCGGTTACATTAACTAGTTCTCTCACTCCTGTCTAGTAACATTAAGTGCAGCTGTAAGGTTATGGTACCATGAGAGTCCTTGCATAAAGAATTTTCTGACCCTTCCCATTTTGCAAGACAGGAATGTCTACAAAAATTCATCAACTACACCCTTTATAAATTCATATATAGTATAGACAGTTACCTTCTTCCTGTATTCTTCCATAGCTGCTTCATGTTTCTTTTTTTCTTCTGCTTCTTTCTTTACATAAGGTTCTTTCTCTTCGTCAGTCATTGACCTCCATTTCTCACCAGCAAGAGCAGGGATTTTTTGTCCTTCTTCTAAATTGACACCAGCCATTTCCTTTCTAAATTCTGCCAAGAATAAGAAATATGCTGTGGGAGCTCTTTTTGGTTTTTCTGAATCCTTCTTGGGCAGGTCTTTACCAGTCTAGAATTAGAAAAAAATTAATTGTGACTGTGAAAAATAACTGCATTAGAACTTTATTATTTCATGTTGGAGAAAATTTTAGCAGAAGAGAAAATATGAAGATAAAAATGTGTAAAACATGTTTCCTGCAATTTGATTGGTGACAGTAGTTTCCACATAGAAACAATAATAAAAGCTACAAGAAGAGTTTTGTTAGTATCAAGTTATACCAGGTTCTTTCCAAACTGCTATAAATAATTAAATTTTGGTCAAAAAAAAACTTTACCAAAAGTTTGTGCTCTTTCAACTTGATATGCAATCTTACAACCACTTACAACCACAACCACAAATGTTTTTTAACTGGTTTAAAAAGACATTGAAACTTACAATTATTCCCCTCAAATTTCATATTTTTACTAGTTTGACTACTTTCATAGAGTTTTAAAGTTTTTTTTCCTATTTTTTTAATGATAAAAATATAAAATCTTGGACCAGACATTGATCACGTGACAGGTTAAGTTAGTCCGGAGTTTAGCTCATCAACAACGACCGCCATTTTGTTCCTTCGAGGAAAAATCCACAAACTACAGCTTCGAGGTCGTTTTCTCCCCATCTTCTTACCTCTTTTTGGTATCGAGTTTTATCTAAATCGGCTAATTTTTGGAAAGGCTTTTTCTCTTCGTCTGTCATTTTCTTCCAACGCTCTCCACAAAGTTTAGCTACTTCGTTCACTTTAGGAATGACTTCGCCTTTCTTGTCGCACTCCGCTTTCAACTTGTTCCTGAAGTCTTGAGAGAAGAAGATGTACGCCGAAGACGCTCGTTTGACAGCCGGTTTCTCCTTCTTATTCTTTTTGCCTCCTTTCTCCATTTTCTGTTTCTTAGCTTTCTTCGGTGAGCCGCTTTTGGCGCTCTCCACAACTCGCTTCTTTGCTTTCGTTCCTTCGCAATGCGAAAGAGAAGAGAAAACAACGACATGTTTACAGCGCTTCACCTCCAGCGACACTTAAGGAGTGTGTTTTAAGGCTAAAATGGAAGCGTTTCAAGTGTCTGTTCAAAGCCTGGGTTCAGATTTTTGCAAAAGAGCGTATCGCGGTATAACCGATCAACACACATTCACACAACGTCTGTAAACACAAACCAAAGAACTTCGCCAAAAACACTGCTCAAAATTCGGGCGCACGTCTTGGCAGGCCTCGATTTCCACACTAGAATGTCTAAACTACAACTTTGAAGTGAATTTAGGCTGAACCCAGGTCGAAAATATTGCAAAGTTTGGTATCCAGTCCAGGGGCATAGAAACTGTGCACCACATACATGCCCTATAAAGGCCGTGTGTGAAGGCAGTATAGTAATATACAAGGACAGTAAGAAACAAGGGCGGCAAGTACGACATCCAAAGAGGCGCGCACTAGGAAATTTAAAAAATCATTAAAAAATAACTCAATAGAAATATACCTTCCATTTCACCGTTTTTGGCCGTTGGACTAAAGAACTGGCTTATTTTCGGAGTTTTTGCGGTCTTTGAACTCATTCGGTTTAGCAAGGTGGAAGTTGGTAGTTTCAGAGGCAGCGCGCAGTAAAGAGAAAGAGAGCTACAACACAACCAAAGCACGAGGCGACCTGAGCGAGACGCCAACTACTGCGCATGCTCAACTCTACCAATTACTTCTCTCTTTGATTGATGTTACGAGCTAGAATGACAGCAAAAGCTCTCAAAATCTTTGCAAAACAACTTTTCATCGACGCGTCTCTTGAAGAAAAATATTTCAGTTCATAAGCCAGTATTTTTTCGGTTTTGGAGCAAAGCTTTCGTTTGTCCTTCGGTCCCGCGACGGGCCTGGAAAAAGATCTTGGTAAGTCTTGTAGATTGCACCCAGAAATCTAGCTTGTTTTTGAGCTTGTTTACGGTTTCCAATCTGCAGCTTGAAGGAAAATTCCCCTTGATTGATCCTTCAGCAGCTGATGCATGATATAAAAAAATCTCCATACGACGTGAACTTAATAATACCCTGAAGTTTATGTAGTTTTGTTATCCTGCTTGTCGTGATCTTTTGTTTACTATCTATACGTACATGGAACTCTACACCCCTCGGTTTTTGTCGGAACAAGTAAGCATGTATATATATGGATATATTTGGCTTCATTTTCAGGCTCTTTTCGTTAACTTATTCTCGATACAAAAAGCAATGGTTGCTAAGAATTTTAGCTGGCTGCATAAATAATCACCTTTATGATTATTTAAGTGTTAATTAATTACAAAAAAGTTTTAGAAAATATGTTTGCTTGAATTAAAAACAGCTGAAATTATCAGACTTTCAATTAATTTTTTAGTCCTGAGTATTTTAGCTAACATTCTTTTAATCCTAGGACTGATATTTATGTAAAGCTGTCTTTTGATATCCCAGTGTATTAGGTAACTGGCTTGACCCCAATATCTTATGGACTCCGCATCCCAAGTCAGTTGAGGTTCATATTTTTTTAGGTTATACAGAGAAATAAATGATCTAATCTTTGATGTTTTACCTCTTGGTGGTATCTTTCCTTGTCTGCTTTTGCTTTTAATTCGTAGGGTTTTTTTTCACTGTCACTCATGCTCCTCCATTTTTCTCCAGCACACTTGGCAACTTCATTCACTTTCGAGTTATCGAGTCCTTTAGCTGCCCTTTCTGCACGAAAGTCCTTCGTGAAATACAAGTAAGCAGAGAGAGGACGCTTGACATCACTCTTGCTTCTTTTCTTCGCTCTCCCCTTGATTTTTTGCGCTGCTCGTTTTTTCCCTTTTGCTGCGAAAAAAAAGTCAAAAACATTTCGAATTAACTCGAAGGTTTACCGAATTTAAGAGTGGTCATTAAATTGAACCAAGCGGTCGTATATTTCTTCCAAAACAGTCATCCCTGTCCCACGTCCCAATCCCTTCCTTACTGAATCATATATATTCACCATACACTACTTGGATCCATACATTAACTCCACTACCGTGCCACGAGCCGCGCATCTTCCAAACACCAACAGTAAATCCAAGCACAAAAGCCTTCTAAAATTTGAGCGCACATGTTTGGTAGCTGTTATTTGAACAGTAATCCTGTATTTTGGATTCCGATTTGAAATCAACAAGGACCGAGTTTGGGGATTTTGGGTTTTCCCACGTCAGCGTAACTTACATATCTTTGCACATACATTTCTTGTATTTGTAGCCTCCATACATTTCCTCTATTTGAAACATTTCTATAGAGGAGTTGATCGAGTACGAAGACTGACACTGAAAATTATTCAAATCGCAATTCTGACTCAATTTTCTCGGATTCCAAGATTTATTTGGAAGGGAAATCTTATTTGCAAAGAAAAAGTTGATCAAATACCTTCCATAGTGATGTGCTGAGATCTTGGAAATTTGCAAGCTTGGAGTGGTGGTATATATCCTTTGGCAGTGAGCAGTCGCTACAAGCGTTGTATGCGAGAACGAGGACTATAGAAAGCCTTTGAATAGGACGCGATGATGCGTCACTCTGCGCATGCGTTTCTTTTAAAGGCTAGTTACTTACGTCACGAATCACTGCCAACAGATTTTTCCCCTATCCGCCGCCTTTTACTCTCGGCAAAATACGACTCAAAAAGAAGAATATATTGAAAGTTATTTATTTAACTGGAAAATAATTATATTTTTGAATTTTTATTACAAAGGTTTACGAGAGCGCATTTTTCATCCTGAACCAAATTGAAATAATTCACCTACAACAAGATAGGAATAGGAAATGCAAAATAAGAGCAGTAAGGTTTTTCAGACTCAAGCCATAAAAATGCGAGAAAATTAAATGTGCCAAACTCTGGAAAATTTTATTTCGATAGGTGGTTTTTGAGGGGTTTTTCTTTTGAAAAATGTCGATTTCAGCGGATTTAAAGTGCCACCCCCCTAATGACGAGCTCGTGGACTCCCTGGCCTCCATGATCGGAAATTTGCCAACGACTTTCTGGTGGGTAAAATGTGAAATAAGAAAGATAAGGAAATATTAAGGGCATGGACAGCAGTGTAGAGTTGGTTTTATTGTGCACCGTTCTTTTATCCATTTTAAGTCACGCGTTAGTATAATTAAAATGATGGCTGCCTCATAATAAGAAGACAGGTGGATGCAACTCGAACAAAGAATCATATTTTCCTCGAAACATAAGCTAGCTTAAGACGTGCATTTCCTTGAGGGTAATGAGATATCTTTGTAGTGGTAGATTTAGGACTTTGGGGTCGGAAGGAATCGGCGCCCGCGGTCATGCTTCTACATCATCTGTTATATGTTTGCTGTTGAGGAAATCCTGCACAGAGGGTCGTCCAGGGGAGGGAGGACTAGGATCGGAACTGGATGACAAGGTTGGCACCTGTATTTCACGAAATGTGCCATTCTCTTGAGCATTGTTTTTGTCGTTTCGACGATGACACTCGTGCGCAAATGATATTTCCAGGCAAAGACGCAGAATCTGAAATAAGATGTTAGCTTGATTTCTTCTTAGTTTCGATCGTAGAGTTGTCTACTTGTCCTTGGTCATCACGTGACAAATGGCTTTGTGCTTGGGCCAGTCCTTCACTTGACATTCCCTAGAGAGCGACAGCGTCGTGTTAATAAGATTCAATGTGGATAGTGAGGGCAAAAGAAACAAACTAGTGAGCTGCATTCACACCGATATAGATAAAGGTTGTTTAATTACACGGGATTAAAAATTATCTGTGAACTGAAGGCAAAAAGTTTGATGCAAAAACTGCGAAGAGAGTATAAGTTCCAGGTATCTCCAGGTATAGCTTCATTCTAATTGAGTTGAATGCATACACAATATTTAGAAGATAGAAAAACACAGTTTAACTAAGCACGGTTCTGGTGTGGATGAAGCATTGAATAGAAACGATTAATTTCTATTCAAGAAGAAGAAAACATTCAGTCGACCTTGAAGGACTATCTGCGCTTGCGTGTGTCGTTGTGCTTATATGTTCGCGTCGCGAGTGAGAACCGGGCTTTAATGGTTACGTTGGTTAAAAGCGCTGCCTGCTAAGCGAGAGATTTTAATCCACGTGATCTTACACGAGTTTGGGCTTTTAGTGAAATAGAGTGCTTATGGAGAAAGGGTGGAATAAAGTGCGCGCTGTCGGCTTGCATTTGTACCAACTACAAGCTGAAGGAGCATTGACGTGACGCAATTTACGAAGTTGATTTTTGCGCAGATGGAGAAAAATCCGAGGCTCAGGAAAACATCCTCCGAGTACAAGAAACAACCAACAAAGAGCTCTACTCCAGCACGATAGCGAGACCGTTGGTACGCTAACACGGGTCATGCCGGTGAGAGGCGAGCGCTGTGTTCGCTGAGTTCTCGGAATATTTTTGGACAAAATAAAAGCTAAAGAAATAGAGGGCGGGCTCGTTCCTAAATACGTCAACGCTCACGCTCACTGTACCTTTTGCAATACCAGACATTTTGGCACCTTGAGCATCTCTTTGCTGCTGTTTTACCGCATGTTGCGCACATAGGAGGCTCACTGATGAGGTCTTCTAGCGCATCGAGATTGTATGTCGCTGCTAACCTGGAACAGAAGAAAACAAGCAAAGCTGTAGCAGCTGGGTTTTATTTCAGGATCAGGTTTTTGGATCATTTTATTTTTTCTGGGATGTTCGACAGACAAACAGGAAGGAAGGAAAGAGAAGGAAAAGACGTAAAAAGCGAGAAAGGAAGCGCACGCAAGCAATGGAGAAAGGAAGCAAGGAAGAAAGGAAGCAAGGAAGAAAGAAAGGAATGAGGGGACCAAGGAGTAAAGAAAGAAGGCGAGAAGGGCAGAGGATGGATGGAAGAACGAACAAATAAAAGCAAGAAACTGAAACTAGTAACTATCCAAAGTGAGTATTTCAGAAACAACGCGCACTTTCTTTGTCACAAAGAAAACTGACACTCGATTTTTCAAACGATGTTGGAAGTAAATTTTGTGTAAAGTTACTCACCTCTGGGCTTGTTTTTTGACTTCGTTTTCAGAAGGGGAAAAGTATTCTTTTCTCTGGCGTTCTGCTATTTTGTCCCATTTCCCTTTATTTTGTTTCAGCAGGGTTTCTCGTATTTCAGGAAGCTACAAAAAGAGAGCAGGATGAATTTAGTTATAGTTTTCAAAACATTTTCCTATCTGCAATAGATTTTCCTATATGCACAGCATGCCTGACAGAACACAAATCTATAGCATAGCATAGTGGCGGCCGCAGGGCAAATTGTCGGGGAGAGGGTCCACAGGAAAATAAAGAGAGAAAAACATGAATGTATTTTTGAATGGGAATTACAGAATAACCATTTAAATTAAACCATTAATGGTTATTGTTCGGCAAAGCCATTAACGTATTTTCATTTATCAATGGTTTTCATAATAAAAACCATCATGGTTTATGGAAAAATCGTTCATGGTTTTTTCTTTTCTTTTTCCTGTGTGAGCACGTCCACTATCTTGTTAGTTTCCGAAACGGACAACCAAAAAGAAAAAGCGCATAGTATGAAGCGCTACTAGGATTTTGTGGGGACCAGCCCCCCCCCCCCCCCCCCCCCCCCCCCCCCCGCCCCGCTACGCGCGGAGGCCGCCCCCTTCCCCCCTCCCCCCCCCCCTACCCCCTCGCACGCC
>JAABNW020031341.1:0-10699 GCA_015164035.2 Radianthus crispa
CTGTGTTTTTTATCTTGAGTCTAGGTTCCATAGGGAGCCCGCAACCAGGAAATAAGTGTCGATGTGCGTTACGCCAAAAGTGATAAGATAATGTACAAACTGTTATGTAGTCTGACTCCCGTCTTTTCTTCATACAGTCAGAGAAATATACAACCGCTTACCAAAAAATGTGTACTTTTTGAAAAGCCTGGGTCAGTAAAATGGCTCTTTCTTCTTTTTTGGTTTTTCTTTTGTTATTTTGTTTTTACAACCTACAACAATTACACAGAATATTTTGATTTAAACTTTTAATGTTTCTTTCGTTTTTCTTTCTTCTTTTTGTTTTTTAACCTTAATTTTTGTCCACTTTCATGTATCCTTTCACTTCTACTCCCCCACCTCCCTCATGCGTTCACAAACCCAACGAATCCGTAATTAATGCTTGTTTTTACTATCACAAGTCATTATTTATTCGTTTCTAATCGAGCCAATCCCAGAAGACTGCCATCAGGATCATCCAGCACTCCTTCAAAACGTCCGGCACGCGACTGCTGAACTTCCTTGATTTATGCGAGAATTTCCTACCCTCACGTCTGTAATAAATTAAATTACTAATACACATGTCACCAGAACTGTCCACCTATTGGTCACATCGTGACATGAATCATCATCACTGTCTTGGGAGTGGATTCTCTTTGGCTCTGCATTACTGATGCGAGATCAAAACCAACCGCTTAGTACACGCCTTAAATGATTGCTTTCTCACACACTTCCTGTCGAAATGAATCATCTGGCGCAGCAGTAGATTCTCAGGATTAACATAATTATCTCTCGAGGTGGAAGTTTAATCTCGCATTTTCCATTATCCAAGGGAAATTTGATCATTATACGTCAGTAGTTGTTGTATTTATTTTATTTACGCACATATTACAAAAATAGAGAAATTACATAGAGTAGAATATAACTGTATATAATAATAAATATTTACAAAGTAATGATTAATATATTAGGATAATAAAAGTGTGTGTGGCTGTTGGAATAGTATCAACCCTTCGGGCCAACAGCCAGATAAAATCCCTGAAAGTGAAATGATTTACTTCGGTGCTACAAACACAATTTGAAACGAATTAATATGTCGAAAACAACGGCACTTTTCTGCTTCACTCAGTCCGTTTGCTGGTAGCCTGGTCTGGATGGAAATTCGCCACCAATATTGCCCGATTTTCTTCGGCTGCGTAAGTCTACGGTATTTTTAAAGCCATATCTAACGAGGTCACGCCAAACCAACAAGTTATTCTTATAAAACCAGAGGGTTAAGTATCTTTTAGGGATGCCAATCCTGATCTGTGATCCATGAACCAACATACTTATCGTCTTACGAGGATTTATATCACATCCCGCGGGATTCCTGTTATTAGTCGCGCGTGACTAGCCTCGCTTGACCCGCGTCGTGTAAATATAATCCCGCGAAAAGTATATTTGGACCAAAGCGTGGAATTGAGAAGAGAAACCATGTCTGTTTTGTTCTGTGGAGTACAGGTAGGCTATTCGGTAGAGAGTCGTACCCGTCTAGGTTTGATTTCAATTATTCATATCTTGGCAGGGTTGGTATTGTTGATATATTCATACAAAATGCTCTGGGAATTTGCATTTTGGGCGAATAATTTACAGCCCATGAACATGTTTGCCGATTTGAAGCTCTGTTTACTCGCTCAAAACACTCTCTTTCGACTACTCCTCACTGTAATTTTCATTTTGGCCTGTTTTTCAATGCGTGGATTCAGTGATTTCTTTAAAGCAGAGAGTTCAAGCCCTGCGATTCAAGATAACGTTGATTTTGCGATGTCTTGTGCTGGGAGTATACACCAACTTGCATAAATTTGTAAGCTAGAGTGAGCTGTCTTGTTGATGATGTCATATACTAGGAATCGGCTGTATGGTTTGTAAGAAGCGTGTCAGTATTTGGACACAGAAGAACGATCGGTAGACGTGTAAACTCGTGCGGTTTCTGCTGCACTTAGCGAAGCCAAGCCACTCTGGAACATATGTTTATCGGGCGTCGCTGAGAAAAACCCTCGCCAAATACTGTATACCAGCTCACAAGAGATCAAGTCTAACGAGGACAGGATATCTGCTTGTGTTTTCGACGTTCGACGCTCAGAGCCTAGAAGTACTGTATGCTGTGATAGCACGACGGCAAAGGACATCAAAAACCTATTAAATTTACATCGAAGATTAGGATATTTGGGTTTCTACATACCAACCACCACCGATCGTGTACTTTGTTTCAAATTTTCACTCAATATTTGAGAGAATCCTTAGATTTTCTTTCACAGCTAATATCAAGGTATGAACATCAATATGTGTTTTTTATTAGAATAATTGTTATTGTCAACCACGGCCCTAATCAGAATTTCTAAGCTTTTAACGTTAATCGAAGCTGACTTCCGGTGAATATTTTTGGCCAGGATTTCACCCAGTATTTCAATTGAGAATCATTGATCAAGGAATCTGCTTCTCTTTGTGATGTGATTTATCTGGAGCAAACAGTCACAATTTCGTTGGACATGAAGCAGATTATTCGATTGTTTATTATCTGTCCTGGTTTGGTAGAATAGAAAATATTATTCGTGAAATAATCTTTTTAACTCCTTATTGTTTTGTGTGATAATCGTATATTTTTGTGGTCTGCCATATGTGTGTGTGTGTGCATTTCTAAGGGCGAGGGATTTCTTCATTTTTACCAACAAAATTGATATATATTCCAACATTTTATTCTGTTTACAATTAACGCAGCGTGATGTCTTCATGGGAAGTCCGCTGATCAATACCACTGTTGGCTCAGGTTAGGATGCAGTTTTCCCAGACAATACCTCACCATCTAATCTGGCTCATTAATCTATATTGCCAAGTACTTTGTTTGTAAAAATATTGTTAAGAATGACTGACGAAGGGTCGACAGAGTTGAACATTGGCATTTCTCGGACAATATTCGACGATCGTAAAGGAACATCGTATCATTTTTCGCCAGACGTTGATTCAAATTGTTTGTCGTCTAAAAGTAACGCAAGGGATTCTGTAACATCTGATCTAGACCGAGCTGTCGCAGTGTTAGAAGCTCGCAGTAACAGCCTTCTAGAACATTCATTGACATCCGTAAATGCAGCGACATGTTCGCCGTCGGAACGAGAATTAAAACAAGATACATCAGCTGAAACATCGAGAGTTCCTGCTAAAGATGAAGGAGAAGAAGAGAGGACAAAACCGTGCGATTTTAGTGAACTAAAAGCGATGTTCTCTCAAACAGACGCGAATCAAAACCAAAACATGTTGTCAACAAGAAAAGGTAAATTGTTTGATTTGAATTCACCTAAAAAACGTCTATTAGATACTGTAAACATTGAACATGAGAAACTAGATTCGAGTGATGGAACCAATCAAAGTGAAGGGGGATCGATGGTGGCAAGGATAAAAAGGAACTTTGAAGCCACAGGAAAAACAGGTATCGAGAACACTTCACGAATTCAAAAAAAGCCTGTTTCCTTTGAGGTCAGTCTAGATGATGACGTCACGGGTGACTCCAGTAGTTCCCATGACTCTTCACATTCTCAGCCAATCATGAGAAAGACAGAAAGTGCATTTAGTGCCACAAAAGATTCTCCATCAGGTTTTGAGAAATTGGAACAAAATAATGAACAAATGAAAGAAAAAGAGACATTGACTGAGGCAGGACCCCCATCAGACAGCCCTAGAGATATCTCGTTTGACATCAGTGTCGACGAACAAGTATCAAAGCATGTGTCACCGAAAACAATACCAAAACCGGCTCATCAAGACAAACTTATGGCGGATCCCAAAATACCTGAAGTAGACTCAATTGACAGTAGTAAACCTATCGAACTTGTGGACCAAGGAGAGCAAACTTTAGATTCTCAAAAAAAGCTAACGGATTTCTCTACAAATGAAATGTATATTACCAACAGCAGTTGTTCAATGGAAGTTTGTTTGGAGGATGCAGTACCACAATGCTCGGAAAGAGAGACTCTCAACGTTGATCAAACGGCGGAATCCCAAGAAGAACGAAAAGATTTGTCTACAGATGAAAAGAGTACGTGTATTAGTAACAGGAGTTATTCTTTTGAAGTCAGTTTTGAAGAAGACTCGCCAAGGAAATTAAAATCTCGTGAGAGACTAAATAATCTGCTTGTTGGAAAACCTTGTAGAACGGCTGATGAACCGCCTGAAGTAAGGATGACTGTATCTGGGAATGTGTGCGAAAATGACCAGAATGGGCTTGTGCAAGAGGAAACAAAATATTATACTGATAATGAACTGCAGGCGGTGTCATCAAGAGAGCTTCCGTCGGAAAGAGTTCCCAAAACCACTAAAGAACACTTTGAAATGAGAAATGGGAAAACTAATGAGAGGGATGGGATGACAAAGACAGCTCAAGGGATTTCTTTCGATATTTGTTTTAATGAGGACTCAGTTGAAAAGCCTAAGCTAAACCGAAAACCAAAGTTAACACCGAAACATATTCGCTTAAAAATGACAAAAGAGCACCAACGAAACCAAAACGAGATCAATACTAAAGAAACAATGTCGAATGTTGCAACATCAAGTAGCCATTTTATTAAAGGACCAAATGAGCGAAACACGTACACACTAGATGAAGTATCAAACAGTTTGCATTTTGCTTGTCAGAAAGGACTGACCCTTGAAGATGCCTTAGATGATTTAGCAAAACAACAGGAAACAAAGGAGCATACTGGAAAAATGATCTTGGCATCTGCTGAAGTGAACTCCACCAAACGAGGAACCTATTCTCTAGATGAAGTTGCAACCTGTTTAGTTTCTGCTGCAGACAAAGGTCTTACTGCAGCTGAAGCCCTCGATAACTTGGCGAACTCTGAGGAGAAGGAAAAACAAACACTGAGCCAGCAACCCAACGAACAGGACCAGGCATCCATAACAGGTACTAGTGAGAATCAAGGTACGTACGAGAAGATCGATGATAAGAAAGATGAAAGAAACTCCCTGGAAGAAGCTCTTCTTCAGTTACTAGGTGAGGTGGAGACTGTTGTCAAGGAAACTCAGACAACAACAAACAGAGGAACTTATGATTTGAAAGACGTTTCTAAAGTTGTAGAGCAAGCAAGTGATCTTGGCATACCTTTAGAAAAAACACTTGAGAAAATATCTACACTGGATGATAAGACTGAGGTTACAGCCACGGTTAATGAAAGAGAAACAGTTCCCAAAGATAAAACTTCAATTGAAGAAAGCAGGCAACTGAACTTTCTTTCGGAAACTTTCGCTGGAAAGCGAGGAACTTATACTTTAGATGACGTAGAAAGACAACTGGAAAAGGCTGCTGATGAGGGAAGTTCAGTTGTGGATACTTTAAGTGATATTTCAAAACTAAAACTTCCAGAAAGTATCATTTCTTCGAAAATAAATGGAGCTGATTCCGGTAAGCTAGAGGACCCTTTTCGTCCTACAAGGAATACGTATACCTTAGACGAAGTTGCACAGTCACTGGAGCTTGCTAAGAGTAAAGGTATTCCTATAGTCGAAGCTTTAAGTAATATATCTACAGATAGACGTCCCATTGAGCCCACTAATCCTGGAAGTAGAGAAACCTATACTTTAGATGAAGTAGCCCAGTCCCTCGAGACAGCAAGAGAAAAGGGCCTGCCAATTGTCATGGCATTGGAGAATTTAGTCCTCAATAGTGGTGGAAGTCTTAGGGGACCTGCTGAAGTTGCTGTTCATAGGCGACAAGGTAAACTGACCAACAGGAAAACCTACGCACTTGCTAGCCCACTGGAGACTATTGGAGAGGAAAAACAACTGAGACTATTTGATGGCACATCAAGAAAGCTGCTCCCGCCAACCAAAGACTATTTAAAAGGCCCGCCACAAGCTCACTTGTATGATGATCCTGAGAATACACAACCCTCTGGACAGAATGTCGTCCAGACTTTAGACTTGTTGACATCTGCCTGCGAGGCTTTGCTGAAGACAACAGGGAAGAGAAGAGATACAGATGAAGAAGAAGACCAACGGACCAGCAAAGCACTTGGACCCTCTGAAGAAAGCCGTGAGTTAAGGCAGCAGTTTAAGGCAGAGTCTAGAGATTCTGGAATAAGTTTTGCCGGTGGTCCATCCGAACGTGGTACATATTCCTTGGATGAAGTGTCCGCAACTCTAGAAGGTGCTACAAAGAAAGGAATCCCTGTCATCGATGCTCTTGGATCGCTTACCGTCAAAGAACCAGCGAAAAAGTACAGAATTCCCAGAGCACTGAGAAAGGCTGGATCAAAGTCTGAATCAAGCCTGGACAGAAGATCCAAAACGAAACAAGACAGTTCTAGACAAACATATTCTCTGGATAATGTGAGCAATTCGGTGGAAGATGCAAAAGCTAAAGGAATCCCAGTGATTGCTGCCTTGGACGAGCTTACCAACTCACTTGCTAAGTTCTCTGTTACTCGGTCAACCCCGGGAAAGCCTCTAAAGAAACCAGACAGACCTTCAATAGCCCGCAAGAAGGAAGCCGCACGACAGGAAAGAGCAAATGTGAGGTCAGAGCTCGGAAGAGAGACACAAAAAGCAACGGGATCTTCCTTTCCTATCTCCTACCCCCCAGCCATGAGGAACTCCTATTCTCTGGATGATGTTGCATCTGCTTTTGAAAAGGCGTATCAAACTGGAATCCGCTTCCAGGACGTACTAGAAGGTATGCATTCTGTACCTGGTGACGCCACTCACCAGCGGGCAGATGCGGACATGACCGGAAGTACTGGATCGTTAAAATCCGAAAAAGATTATCCTCAATCAACGACAGGTTATGACGACGACTACTCCAGGAAGACTCAATCTGCCTCCTCTTTGACGAAAGCCAATGAGTTTTCTATTCCTACAGAAAGCGATTCTTCTTTCGACGGGAAAACTTTGTCTCCACCAAGAAAGAGTTCAACGTCTTCAGAAGGGAGTCTCACTTGCTCTTCTAGCTATGGATCTGATGTTTCTGTTAACAGAGATTCTTCTTCAACTGAAGAGTTGTCACATGTCTCTAAAATGAATGCACTTCCAAAGCAAAGGAAACGTTTAAATGGACCTTTCCAGTTAAAGAAAGGAGGTCGTAGAAATTCCCCTGCAAATTTAAGACAACAAAACATGTCTCTTTCGTCACTTCAAGGCGATTCGATAGAATCCTTAGCGAGTCATGACTCTGAGCAATCTGACTCTTCTCAAACGAAGCGTGGAACTTACGACCTGAAGAAAATAGGTGACGAACTGGACAAGTTCAAGGTTGAAGGAGTTACTGTTGTCCAAGGTCTTGATAAACTGGTCACTGATGTAAGCATTGTAAGTAAAGCTAAGAATGGAGAGTCCACGAGCATTGGGGCTCTTCCAAAGCGAGGGACTTATAGTCTAGATGATGTAAGTCGACAACTAGACAACAAGAAGGAGAAGGGAGATACGGTTATACATGCCCTAGGCACCATCTCAAGCAAACCCATGGATTCTCAACTTACATCAGAAAACAATAGCCGTAACACTTTCACACTTGACCATGTAGATGTTTCTATCGCCGATGCAGAAAAACGTGGTATTCCAGTAGTGGAGGCACTCGACAAGCTCTCACACGAAGAAAGACCTGGAGACCTTGACAAGGCAGAATCGTGTACACAGAACCATGGACCCGCCGCTAAAACAAGTGATAATACTCAGTTCGTTATCCAGTACTTTCCTTCCAAAACAGAAGAAAAAGCGCCGAAATCTAGAGTCGAGAAAGGAGCACCTGTTCAAGAAAGAGAAAAACAGTTATGGAAACATCGGGATGGGGAGATGGTGTGTTATGAGAATAGCACTGTAGAGGGAACTGAGGAGACACAGCTAAAAGAAGAAAAGTCACGAAAAGATCCCACCAGCCAAATATCTACAGAACAAAAACCTACTGAAAATGAAGTACAGGTTGCAGTTCGACGAAAAGCGCGTCCAAGATGGCAGCGAAGTGGCAGTTACGTGGAAGCATTAGAATCATTCGAAGATAGCCTCACTTCAGACAAAGATTTAGCATCTTCAGAACCACGTGATAGCATTCCAGTTAAGGAATCTGACTATCTTAACGGTAATTACGACACGATGCATCCAGAGAGAGCGAGTAACGAGACTTCCAGTACCTCCCCTAGAGGGCGCTCCACCTGGAGACCAAGTGGGAGTGTCTTGGATGAGATCCTGAATCTCATGGATCAGCATGAAGAACAGGGGTTATCTATCGCTGACGCACTGGAAAAGGCTGCTGAACTCTCTGAACAGCAAGGTTTGTTTCTGCTATAGAGAAAAATGATTAATATTGATACTCCGCTTGGTGGACTGGTAAAGATTAGCATTAAAACGAGGCTAGTCGTCCAGTGTACGAAACGATGCGTAAGGAATGAGGAATTAAAATGATTGGCTAGTAATGACCAGGAGGGACCACAATCACATGCACTTTTGGATAGGACAGCTCGCTAGCCTTGTTTTGAGTTAACCAGTACCAGTCCTTCTGGAAATATGACTATGAGTGTGAGTGACACTAAGAACCGTGGCCACTGGGGAATATTGGCAGATAGATTTTTTGATATTTTATTTCGCCAATAATTTGAATGGAATTTTTACATTAGAAAATAGCATCAGAACCTGAACAGTTGGTACCTTGTTGCCCGTGCCCGAATAGTTTTTGTTGCTTTTGACCACGCGGGCAGTTGTACATTAGAGATGGAAGTGTCAGTCACGGTTCTTTGTATCTACACTATAAACTGCGTAGTTGTCATGGATTTCAACTCAAAAACCCCAGGAGAAACTCTTCTTGCTGAAATGCTTTTTCTGAAGAGATAGATATTATTATTGGCCGTCAGTCAGTCAGTGATGTGATACAGCCAACACGTCATGTGAAGAACTAAACAGTGAAGGCTGTTTAACTTGTTTTGCCCTATCAATTGAGCAACAGTAGGAATGATCCTGCACAAAATCTAAAAATGTAGTGCTACTGTATAACGTAGTATTATTGAATTTTCTGTTAACTTTCTTTTTTAATGAAATTCATCTTCAATACGATCAAATGGCTCTATTCAACTAAGGTGTAATGTTTTCTCACTTCTGTCAAACGTCGTATCGTTTTTTTGATATCACTGGTCGTACTTGACGAGTTAAATGCTCGCAAATATTAAGAAAACAACTCCAACAAAGAATATCATTTTTCAAGCCGATGATGATGTGGTTTGAGAGAAGAGAGGATACAGTTGGGTCTACATGTCATGCGCAGATAACAACGTGTAGCACCATCTTGCGTGTCAGGGTCAGGTGGCCACTATTCATTAAGCTATAGTGTCTTCCATAATACTACTAACTACTAAATCTTTAACTGGTTCACTGATGCTAAGTGACGTTTTACTTTTGTTTCATGCCTAACATAGTTTCACTCTGCTTCATAAAAGGGGCCCTCCGAAGAAGATCCATTAATGCTGCTGTAATAGGCTGTAACGGGAATAAAAGGAGATTTATAATCGTTCAATTCAGGACTTGAGCAGTAACCTAAAATGTAAACTGAATAAATAGATAAAGGAGTAAATAAAGTTAAAGTTGAATATTTAGAAGCTGGTCGTTTCATTGTCGAGTCAAGAGAGTCTTGAGCCGATATCTTGTTGAGTAGGTATCGTAGTGTAATGCCTTTGGTGTTATTTTGTATGGGTAATTTATGTTTGCTTTTATTGCGTAGATGTTTTACAGTGATTCTCAAAATTCTGCGAACTCAAACACTTCAAAGGTTTGTTGTGAAATTGATTTTTCGCTTCCATCAATCAATGATAATCAGTCGGTACCTTTCTTGTTTGTGACTGGCGGCAACGAAAAACCAAATTCCAGTGTGCAACTTGTAACTACCGAGTTCGCAGAATTTTGAGAATCGCTGTAATAAAGTCTTTTTTTTTTGGTTCTTGATTCCTGCGTTATCTAACTCGACAACCACCATTCTCTAACCAGTCATATTGAGTAATGAATTGATTCAATGTCTTTTGTACTCTATGCTCATAGCAAGTACACCTTCCCAAATACCAGGTTCCCGCGAAACTTTTGCGCATGCTCGTAGTATTTGTGCAAAGTACTCAAATACAGTTTGGCAGATTTGTACCGCACTATTTCGTAGGTGGGTCTGAAGGTGCTCAAGATATGGACCCACACAGAAGAAGAGCTGTGCAAACGACATTGGAGCGAGGGAGCCAGATGTATGGTGGTTACCAATCTGATTTAAATGATCGTATTCTTAAGGCCCACCACGATAGCGTCCCTCTACAGAATGACCATTCGAATAATAGACCAAGACATTGCTGGGAGGTCGAAAAACCAACAGTACCACCCTCAGTAGTTGTTGATACTGCTCGATTTGATGAACGTCACGTGACACAGGCTGACGTCACAACCAATGAAAATGAAGATGATTCATCCAAGAAAGGATTGACTATGTTCATAGCCGATGAGCCCGTTGAGGTACTGATTTGCCCACCGTTATATGTTATTAGGCTTCTCTTGCATCATGTCTTTTTCGGTTATCTCGCACCGCTTAGTATTGTTAATTGTGATTGGCTAAGTAGAACTGTTATGATACGAATTTTAACTATTGCTCGCTCGCATATTTATTTGTATCCTAGCTGGTATGTATTACAGGGAAATC
>JAABNW020031452.1:0-10699 GCA_015164035.2 Radianthus crispa
TACAGAAGGGGGCAGAATCTCTGAGAACAATAGAAATTGCCCTATAACACTATGACATCACAGTATGTTTACAGAGGAGGACAGAATCACTGAGAACAATAGAAATTCCCCTATAACACTATGACGTCACAGTATGTTTACAGAGGGGGACAGAATCACATTGAACAATAGAAATTGCTCTATAACACTATGACATCACAGTATGTTTACAGAGGGAGACAGAATCACTGAAAACAATAGAAATTGCCCTATAACACTATGACATCACAGTATGTTTACAGAGAGGGACAGAATCACTGAGAACAATAGAAATTGCCCTATAACACTATGACGTCACAGTATGTTTACAGAAGGGGGCAGAATCACTGAAAACAATAGAAATTGCCCTATAACACTATCATGTCATGGTGTGTTTACAGAGGGGGACAGAATCGGAGAAAAATCCTCGTGACACAGGAGAGAACAACACATCAAACAAACTCAACTCACATATGATCTGGCCTAAGCCGGGGCTTGAACCCGGGACCATAGAGGTGAGAGGCGAGCACTCTCACTGCTACGCCCCCTATGCCACCCTAGGAAGGTCAACTAAAAGTGAAATAAGTGAATAAGCCACCCTACCTGACTCTTCTTGGTTGGGATAGTAGTGTTTCTTGTGATCAGCTTGGTGAACACACCACCAAGTGTTTCAATACCCAGAGACAGGGGGGTCACATCAAGTAACAACACATCTTTAACATCACCAGCAAGTACACCCCCCTGAATAGCAGCTCCAAGAGCAACAGCTTCATCAGGATTAACTGCTTTGCTGGGCTGTCTTCCAAAGATCTCTTGGACTGTTGATTGAACCTGAAATCAATAAGAAATGTTCTTCATGATTCATAAAATAATTATACCGGCCCATAACTCTTGCATTCTTACAGTCTTGACAAAATGTTGTCTCTGACTGACTACAGGACTAGCCCAAACGAGATCATATAGGGGGTAAAAATACTAAAGTAATACACTTTTATCTCTGAACATGAATATAATTATGGGGATTACAGTCATCACCAATGTCAACATTGTCATCACCATCATCATATTCATCAATGTTTGTCATCATAGTCATCACCAAGGTCATTAGAGCGAATTTCGTATGAGTGGGAAATGAACCGTACATGTAAGTGTTATGGTGCGGACACGGCTGCGTTACGGAAAAGCAAGTCGACAGTGCATGCATGTTTTGTTAGATCAGTATTATGGTCCTTGGATTACGGTGTGTATTTACGGTCACTGTACGGTATGGTCTGTTTCCCACCCACGAAATTTGCTCTATCATAATCATCACTGCAGCGACAGCTGGGCACTATCCAACTGTACAATCCTTGCTCCTATAATTTAATTATAACAGACGATTTTATATACAAATCAATCAATCATTCATACCTTTGGCATTCTGGTCATTCCTCCAACCAACAACACATCACCAATATCACTCTTACTGATCTCTGCATCCTGTAGACATTTCTTACAGGGTCCTACTGTTCTGTTAATCAAGTCACTAACAAGAGACTCAAACTTGGCTCTGGAGAGCTTCAAGTTCATGTGTTTTGGGCCACTAGCATCGACCGTTATGTAGGGGAGGTTAATGTCTGTCTGTAGAACAAATAAATATGGACATACAGTAAGAAAGACGACATGACATTTTAGTTATGTCATGGTCAATACCAAAACTCTCAGAGGCTTTTGAATCAAAAATGCCATATAATAAACCATTTTTGTCAAGCTTGCTTGGTCGACAGGGTGGAAAAACCATTTTTTGCCACTCGATATAAGCACAGCTCTGCATATATAAGCTTGATATTTTGCAAATATGTTCTTTAGGGGCCCAAGAACAAAATATCAAATGCGACCAAAATTTAATGAATGTGTTTTTGAGAAATAAAGCTTTGTACTTTGGGGGAGGTGATATGTTGATCAGCAGTAAATCTAATTCACATTTTCGTGAATATTTCCAAGTAGCTTTATTTTCATTTAAGAATTTTGTCAATAGTTAGGAGAAATAGAGACACATGAAACGCTTAAAAAACTGGATTTTTCCTGCAAGTTAAATTTTAAAATTGTAAAAAGAGTGACCCCGTCATTTTTCTGCCCTGTCTGCTTGGTCTGTACTGGAAAATATCAGACCTAGGGTTTTTGGTATGGACCTCTCCTACTGCTCTGCCCAAGACCTCAGTCTGATATTCTCCAGTATAGACAGATATTCACAGCCAGTTATTAATGTCGTATTCATTGTTACTGGTCTCAAAAAAAACCCTGAAAAATAGATGTGGATGAAAATTCAAAACCATTTGCCAGTCTGAGGCTGTTTGGGTCAAGATCTGTACATGCTGGGGCAGTGTTAGGGGAACTATAGTATGCCTTTCTTTGTTTATCAAAGTCAACAGCTTAAGCAGCAAGAAAGCACGCTCGCATCCCCAGCATGCTTTGACACACAACTCAACCCAATCCACTATTCATTCTTGGCTGGGGAATAGTGTTGTTCAATTTTAAAACAAGGATGATTATGCTGGATATTGTATTTGATTGAATTACACTACCTGGACTGAGGATGATAATTCTATTTTAGCTTTCTCAGCAGCTTCTCTCAACCTTTGAAGAGCCATGCTGTCTTTAGAAAGATCAACACCACTCTGAAACAGAAACAAAACAGTCAGAAGGGAAAAACCTACATATGATTAAGTAATTGGAATTTTTACAGTCAGTATACTATGGATTTCCTTTCTCAACATGGAGGGCAGGAACAGTACACCAATGAAAGTTTGTCATCGTGAGATAGTGCAAGAGTAGAAAGTTACAATAGAATGAACCAGTCACAAAAGAGCCTATTGTTCTGTTTAGCCAATCACAATTTATTTTATAAAGACCAAGACCATTTACATGAAGGTAGGATGATCCTAGTGCTATGACTAACTCTTTTTTGGGTGTCCCTTGGCCAATGCAAACAAAAGAGATAGTTTGACAACTAGGACTATCCCACCTTTATGCATCCAGGGGCAAAACACTGTCATTCCTCACTACCAGAAGAAATACTCCTGGGAACAGAGTCTGTTGGAGCTTGCATCTGAGCCCTTGAGGTTGACCAATTAGCATCGTATAACTTTTCAAAGAGGTTAATTTTTTGAATGTCATCATTTTGAATCTTGACTTCAGGTACAAGCTCCAACAGACTCAGTTCCCAGGGGTATTTCTTCCTAGTGAGGAACAAGTGACAGAATATTACCCCTGGGTTCCCGAGGATGTCCCTTACATGTATGTGTGCAGGGCCTGAAGCTGCAAGATAACCCAAAAAATAAAGTTGATTGCAATACGCTGTGAATCAAGAATGCAGCATGCTGTGAAGATCCCCTGGTGAAAGTGGTGGTGATATAGCATTAGCCAATCACAGCAAAGCATTTCTATTAAATACTGAGCTGTATTTCATGGTTTTTCTATGGAATACAGTGTGGTATTTCATAAAACGGTTTGACCAATCAAATTGCTTGAAAATCGATCTAGTGAAAAGCGGGAAAATGGTAGGCGTGTTTGTGTAGCTGTGTCAGTTTGCTTGCATGTTTATCAAAATGGCCTCTAGTTCAGAGACCACTGTTGTTCACCAAGTGATATGTTTTTATTGAATGTATATTAGTTATAGGATATGGTTATTTGATGATTTTCTATGGAATACCAGTGAAAATTTCACTAGAAATTTACGTTATTTTTGTATGCAACTCGCCTAAAGGCTCGTTAGAAAATCATCAAATAACCAGTATTATAGCATTGGGTAAGGGGAAGTTCTAGCTTGGCTTTGCTTGCTTACCTCTTTTTTGAACTCAGATATCAAGAATTTTAGGAGGGCATTGTCAAAGTCCTCTCCACCAAGGTATGTGTCACCATTAGTGGCTTTGACTTCAAAGACACCTTTCTGGATCTCAAGGATTGAGATGTCAAAAGTACCACCACCAAGGTCATACACAGCAATACTAAAAAAGTGAAATAAGACTGACATACAGTATCTGTTTACCTCTTAAGCTATACATCAGTTCACTGTTCACTTAATACAAATTGTTAATGACTCGACGGATTACTAGTACGTGGAAAGTCATGGGAACATATTAGATCACTAACGATCACAAGCCAAATTGAACAGCTTTGCATGTGCCGAAAGTGGAAAACTTTGAAGTTTCATTGTCATGTCAAAACTCGTCAAAACATTGAAGTTTGATTGGCTGATAGAAATTGTATTCGTCATGTGTATGGATGGTTGTAGATGCAAGCAATGGTAACATAAAACAATTGCAATGGCCTCTATAGTAATAAAATGCAGTAGATCAACAGTTTCTTAAGAACAGTTTCTTAATTTGATATTGAGTACTCAAGTGACGATGTCACAAAACCAAAATTTTTGATTTATTTGAAATTTGTTTCATTATTCTGATAGAACATCATGTGTTATACCTTCCAAATTTCAGTTTTAAGTGTCATTTGCAGCCAAGATATTAGCACATTTATGGTCCGGTGACCACATGCATTCATTTGTAAATTTGACTCTGTTTCAAAAAGAAAGAACAGAGTCAAATTTAGAAGGATTTGTATGTGGTCACCGGACCAGAAAAGTGCTAACATTTTGGCTAGAAATGGCACTAGGACACTGATATTTGGCAAGAAGGTATTGCTCATAATGTTCTTTAAGGATTTTTTTAACAAATCCCAAAAATTCAAAAAATAACAATTTTGTGATGTCACAATTGAGTACTCTGTTGAGGATATTAGTATTATCACAGACCTTAAAACCTTTTGACTTGAAAATCAAGAAAAAACTTTACACAGCAAATATGGGACAACTATGCTAAATTAAACTCACATTTTATCTTCTGTCTTGTCCATGCCATAAGCAAGGGCTGCTGCAGTTGGTTCATTAATGACTCTCAAGACATTCAGACCAGCAATTTGACCAGCATCTTTAGTGGCCTAAAGATGGATTCAATATTTATAAAATAGATTAATGAAACTGCTCTTATTCTTGATTTGTCCTGGTTATGTAGGTGCAGACACCATGTTGATGTACACCCACATCTTCAAGGATATCTGTGTACACAGTATAGGGTAGTTCAACTAGGGTTCCATTGTTAAAGGGAATGGTACTATTCAGCAGGAGCCAGTGTAGGAAGGCTGGGCAAGTCATCCATCGGATAAAAATTATCCAGTGTGCAGGATTTATATAGGTTTTATCCGTCAAATAATGGTTTATCTGTTGTATAGTGCTAGCCAGCATTCATACAGCTGGTCCTTTTAGAACACATTTATTTTGCTCCACCTTGAGATTTTTAATACAGGTACAGTATTAATAGAGCAATTACTGTAACTTTCTTAAACTGTACAATGTAGATCAGCTTGTAGGTTTTATCTGTTGGATAAGGAATTATCCAGCAGATTGGGCAGTAAACTTTCTTAGACTTGTACATGTACGTCATCTTAAACACGAACGTATATGAATTAACAGTTCAAAAACAGTTTTCCGTGTCGAGAGAACACGAGAGGAGCGTAGGAAACCACAACGCATAGCGGACCAAGTGTTTTGATCAGAGTATCAAACACGGAAAACTGTTTTTGAACTGTTTTATAAAATAATAAATGAATGAAAAATACCACGATGAGACAGAATCAAAGAGAAATTGTAGAGCGCACGCTAGAATGACGCAAGCGTATTTTGATAACTTATCAAACATGGTTTTTGACCAATCGTAGTGAGTGTACTACTATTTTATAACTACTGATCATAATACCATCGTTTGCAGTTACTGTACCTATCACCTGATATCAAAACATGTTTCTCGTATCACATGTCAAACGGAGCCCTTTGCAGTGAGAAGTCACAGTTTCCTGAGCTCAAGCTTGCATTCATTCATGGCTTTGTTCAAGAGTAGATATAATACCTTAGGCCACCAAAAACATGTTTTGATGTCAGGCATACACAGTTTGCTGAAAACAATGGTATTCTTCTTACCTGTCTTTGTGAATCATTAAAATAGGCTGGTACAGTAACCACAGCATTGGTAACAGTGGTCCCTAGATAGCTCTCTGCAGTCTCTTTCATCTTCATCAGCACAAAAGCACCAATCTGGCTGGGGGAGTACATTTGACCATTCACCTCGAACCAGGCATCCCCATTGGAAGCTCGGACTATCTTGTATGCCATATTCTTGCTGTAGAAAGCACGATTTTTGACATGTATTTATAGCTCCATTGAAAATATCATTCATGTCTAAAACTGCCCATGCCAATTTCACCCCATTTTGAAAATTTTTTTGATCACTGAAGTATAGTAAATAGACCTCATCAGCTTGGAAGTAATGTTTTCCCATTTCAGATCACATGTCATTCCCTAGACTCTAATCCTTTTGTTCGACAGTTGTGCATCAGAAGATGCATGAATATTGATGCAACTTAAACAAAGGATCTTATTCCCAAGGGTGTGACACGTGGTCTGAAATGGGAAAAACATCAGCCCAAGCCGATGAGGTCTATTTACTAACCTTTTAAAATATGCATAGTACTTAGAATTTATACCACTTTTTATAGTTTTCAAGTAACATTTTGCTACAAGTAGTATTACAGTAAAAGCTGTAAGATAACTGTTTGTGATGCCTTCCAGGACTCTGGAGTCTGTCAAAATTGCTTGATTTTGATATCATATTTTGTTTTCCAAAAACCTCTAAAACCAATGGCTCTAAAATTACTGAAGTGACAATGAAAGAAATAATCTCTCCATTTTACAATAGATACTTTTTGTGTCAATCTAAACATTAAAACATAGTTTAAATGGAGCAATAAATTCCACAGGAGTCAAAAGGGTTACAGCGATTCACAACATTCTGTGAACTCGGTAGTTGCTAGTTGCATTCTAGAATTTGTTTTCTGTTCCTATCAGTAAAGCCTGGTTTTCACTAGCAACACAAGCATAAGCATAACGACACACGCAAGCGCAGTTAGCCTTCTATGGTTAGTTAACCCCTTTGTATTTGGACAGAACAAAACATCCAGTCAACCTTGCAGTACTTTCTGCGCTTGCGTATGTCGTTTTGCTTATGCTTGTGTTGCCAGTGAAAACTAGGCTTAAGAAATATCAAAGGTACCGACTGATTATCACTGATTGACGGAAGTGAAAAACCAATTTCACAACAATTCATTGAAGTGTTTGAGTTCGCAGATTTTTGAAAACAGGTGTAATGAATATTAAAAAAAACATTCATGACTCACAGATCTTTCTTGATTTCAGGAGCATCAAATCTTCGTCCAATATATCGTTTTGTAGCATACAAGGTATTCTGTGGGTTTGTAATGGCTTGTCTCTTTGCTGGAGCACCAACCAGTCGTTCCCCCTCTGGAGTGAAAGCGACGACAGAGGGAGTTGTTCTCATACCCTCAGCATTTTCTAACACTTTTCCTGTTTTGCCATCCATGACGGCAACACACGAGTTGGTGGTACCAAGATCAATACCACATACCGCACCACGGACACCTTCAGAACTAAAGACAAAAAATATTTTACTGTGCGGACACACTAACTGGGCCCACTTGAGCAAAACTACTAGAATAACCAATCAGATAACAGTATGGCAGACAGAGATAAAATGGTAACAGCGTCAGCCAATCAGGTTTTCCTGTTGGGCCCACTTAAGCAAAACTACTCGAATAACCAATCAGATAACAGTATGGGGCAGGCAGAGAGAAACTGATAACAGCGTCAGCCAATCACGTTTTCCTGTTCTCATGGTCATATTATAGAAAATATGGTAAACAAAGACAACACAGTTTCAAAACAGCCCTGAAATTCAGTGTTATTTTCTTTGTAGAACTCAATTTATCTCAATCTCATATAAAATATGATTATGATTATCTTACTCTATCAAAAGAATCCCAAAATAGTAAATACAACCATCAAAATTTTGTTAACACATCTCTTTCAAATTCTTAGGGCTGATTGGTTTAGACAGGTTTTGTTGGAATGTCATTGTTTTTAGGTGTCATATGTTTGGTCAATTTTGCTCATGTGCGCCCAGTTCATGCGTCCACACAGTAATAAGACATTCATTTAACAAGACACATAAAAGCATAACTCCTTTTTATGGATTTGCACACTGCACAAATGTTTTGAGCTTCGCTAAAGCCAACCAGCTTTGCATCAAAATCTGTCACTTTAGAAAATATGTAAATCCATTTACAGGTAAAGGTCATTCGCTTGCAATTTTAGTTTAAATTCATGACTAAATGCAAAACTTTGTTTTTGCAAAACTTGGATTGAGCTGAAACTTTCAAAAAATACTCTTTAAAGGTTCAATAAAGTATGATAGTTTTACAGTTCTTTTTTGGAGTCTGTGACGTCATTGACTTAATATCCAAATCACTGCATACATTTGTTTGTAAATAAATTCTTGGTTTATTTTATTCCCACGACGCTTGAAGGTCAACTGATGTGCTTATTTCACACTACTTGTGATTGTAATTTTATATTTTGGGGTGTTTGAGTATTTCTTTTTCTCTTAACTATTGAGATTTTGATCATAAAATACATAGAAATGTACGATGTGGCAATGTTCAATGTTAAGTCAATGACGTCACGGACTCCCAAAAATGACCGTCAAAATATACTTTTGTGCTGAATATTGAGGAATAACTTCATACAGTGATTATTGGACCTTTATAAAGAGTCTTTTGGAAAGTTTCAGCTCAATCCAAGTTTGAGCGATTTTCATTATAGTAGCACTTTAAACATTTTCAAGAGAAGAAAGTTTTATCAAGAGATGTATCAAATTTGCCGAGTCACTACAGCGTGTACAGCGTAGGAGGGGGGTGGGGGTGAGTGGTTGGTACACGGTGCATGCTTATGCAACACCTCTTATGAATTACGCGTCGAAATTTGTGTACTTGTTACATAAAATTACGGAAAGAAGAACTAATTTCTTATATGTAATATTTGGTTTAGGGCACATTTAAGAAACACATCTTTTTAGTTATCAATATTCAAGCCAACACGACAAAATACCCACGTGCAAAGCTCCATACACACGTGCACAGTCTGTCAGTCAATTCCTCCAAAATTCCGAAATTCTTTCCCAGAAAAATATCATACCTGTAAAGCCGGCTAGGAAATTTGGAATCCTTAAGAACTAAGGAATCTATTACTCCATTCTGAAAAATTCAAAGACAAGACAAGATAAAAGCGAGTCGGATTTTAAAACACGAGTCGAAGAATGAGGACTGTCAACTCACCTGACGTTGAAAGCTTCCAAACGACCTCACACGAGAAAATCGGTGTAAACTACGAGTGACATTCCTAATTGAAGTTCTCCCTGTGGACCACATGTTGTAATAGTGATGGTAGGATGGTAAAATTAAGCGTTTTTTGAGCGCAAACCACCAAACGTCTGAACTAAATTCAGTAAAGAATTGCGTAATGTACGGCCGAGAGGACTCATGGGAAGACTGCCAGTCCTTATATAGAATACCACAGGAAGACCACTATTTGAATTCTCACGACCTGTAGAAAATAGTTATGAAATTAAAATATTGCTTTATTTTTCGTTCATTTGTATTAATAAAAATATTTGAATAATTTAAATTAAAAATGCTTTTTGTCAGTGACACTTTTTACTAGTTGGTCTCCCAACAGGTAGCCCAAGCCATATTTCTACATAAACATACAGTTTTGTTTCATTAGTTTCCCGTTTAGAGTTACGAGAAAAAGAAACTTTAACGTTAAAGTAAATGAAAATTAGTACTAACAATTTGTTCTGGCGCTCTCTCAACAGCAGGCAGCCTGTATTTTTGAGAGGTTTTTGCCCCGCTTCGCACGCCACCCTCTACCCCACTCCTCCCCCTTTTGGCCTCCTTCGTCAACAGGAGGAGGTTCCTAAGCTAGTTGGCGGACGATCAGAAGAAAATTTCTACGCTACAGTATCTGCAAGTTTTATTCAAGATTTTGAGAATTTAAAGCTTTCAAAAATGTAGAAAACAACCAAAAATGAATCTAAACTCTAAATTCCTAAAATTTCCAAAAAATGAAAGCCGTTGACTGCATGTGGTTACTGCTTGGATTAAAGAAAACTGGGACGATGTTGCGGTTAAGGGTAAGTCACTTTACAGTTATAGAATAGTTCTCCTGATTTCTGTTTTCTACCGGATTTATTGGAATGATTCATCCAATCTCCGCGCGAGCAAAGTCGTTGGAGATTGCAAAAAACTGATTCCTGTGACTTTTTGGAGATTGCAAAAAGAAAAAGAAAAAAAGAAAAAGAAAAAGAAAAAGAAAAAAGGAAAAAAAACAAAACAAAAAAAACCCAACAACAACAACAACAACAACAAAAACAAAGCAAAACAAAAACAAAACAAAAAACCCTGATTCCTGCGACTTGTTTTGGTCTTTCTGTGTGCTCAGTTTTGCCGACTTCAAAAATGATTAAGAATACATTGAGTATACAATATAGAGAAAAGATAAGTAAAACAAGAAAAGAAGGAAAAAAAGAGAAAGAAGAAAACCAGGAAAAAACGAAAAAGGAAAAAAAAATGGAGAAAAAAAAGAAAAAAATTGATTCTCTCCTCTGTACCATACCCCCGAGACATCCGCAGAGCTGAGGCGGCGTATGGGCTTCGGAACTTGACGGCAATTAAATCCTTC
>JAABNW020031674.1:0-10692 GCA_015164035.2 Radianthus crispa
AGGCGAGCGCTCTCACCGCTGCGCCACCTGTGCTCCCTGGTGTTCAATAATGCTTGAACATATAAACATTCAAGGGCTTGAACAGAACTTGAATTTGGGAATGCTTTCTTTCTCTTTAGCAATTTTTAAGTTGAGCATTACCGTGCTTTCGTGGAATAGCCGAGAAATAATAATGAATGATTTTGAAAATGCTTATGACAAAACGTTCCAAGTGGTTCTTGAATTTTCTGAAAATTGGACTTAAAAGTCATTGAATTTGAACCTGTCTCATCTGTACCAACCCTGGTCAGTCATTCATTAATCAAGTATCCGTAAAGCTAGAGACTCGAAATTGTCTGTCATATTATGTCAGATTATGCACAATTTTGAGTATTAGCATATTAGAAAGACAACGTTCCCATTTCTGCCCGACTACATTTCTTTTTCAGTAATTATTTTAGTTTTTGTTTCTTGACGTAGACAGCTAAGGAATCTAGTTATCTGATAATTTCATCAACCTTTCCATTACTTTCAGTTTCCTCCAAAGAGGATGGGCCCGAGTACACGCAGCTTGGCTACGCACCGACCCTTGAAGGCATTCGAACTTTGATGGAAAAAAGGTAACACCAAGAGCTCTTCTCAATAGACCGATAATGATTTCCTGTTTCTAAACACGAGCCACGAGAATAAGATTTCGTTGTGTAGGTTTTATCAATCTTCGTGAGTCTTCTGATGCACATCTATGAAACCAAGAAATAATACTGTAGAAAATGACACGCAGTTTGGAATTGGAAAACAGTGGATTTGGTATTATACGGTTGGAAACTGATGTGAGTGCTTACCAGCAAATCCATGCTCGCGCTGGCCGTAAAATGAACGAGAAATCAAATACAGCACGAAGCCTAGCTGCGTTCGTGGTTCCTTTTGAAGTCATTTCATGTTTGATTACAGTACAGGGCCATAGAAAACTGACTCTGATTTGTTACATTCATCCTTCCATTTATTCCTCGTACATTTATTCTTTTCGTCTCGAAACAGGTTTGAGATCGAAGGAGAAGCTCTACGGATTGAACTGGTAAGAATACCCTTTAAAACAAATTTCTTTCTTTTCATCACTTAACATTTCTACCAAGCTGTGCAACGAAGGGCGACTTTTATAGGACTACAGATAGTGGAGACTTGGGTTCTCTAGATATGTCAAAAGCCCTTGTTTCTGTCCGTTTAGACTTCTTGACGAAAATAGGCACTTACGATCTATCTCTGCAAGAAATTATTTCCTACACTAAATTTTGGTTGGCAGATAATCTTGCTTGACCTCCAACCTCCCTGGCTGGTTGCCGCAGGCTCTGGTGACATCCTTTAAAAGTTAAGGAATCTCTGCTCCAACTTCTAGATGCATCCCAATGCACACTGACACAGGCGCACACTTTAACAGTTATCCCTAATCCCGTTTATCATTCTTTATTTTTTCCTGTGCAGATAACGTACACAAGTCGAGAAGGCAAGAATTCACAAGGGTGTCCGTTAGCACGATGGGTAAGGAACGCCTTTTTGCTAACAATTCTAAAGCGTATCGTATTAGATAGTACATTATGAATCTTGTTATTAGCAAGATGGTACTAAATGCTGTTGTTTATAATGCATGCGAGGAGCATTGGATTTCCCCATGGCTCATCACTAGGACCGGCATTTAGGTCTCTGGGGTTGAACTCAACACAGAGCAACCAATATTAGGAAGGTTCATCACTACGGCCGGAATTAAGGTCACGGGGAACTGAAATTATAATCGCCAATATGAGACTTTTTCAAGTTTCATCAATAGTCCATATTCTGGTCGAGTGATCACAGACAAAGCAATTCAAAACGAGGCCCAGAGGAAACAAAGGATAATGTTAATATATTCTTTTGTTTCCCCTGGGCCTCGTTTTGAATTGCATTGTTCGTGATCACTCGACCAGAATATCGAAAGTGGGCTATTAGACCTCCTTTACCACCTATTTCATATATATTTGTATTGTTCTCATAAAGATTTCTTTTTTTGTCAAGGTAATAAAAAGATCTGGTCCCCACGAGAAAGTGCTGGTCGTGGCCCGTAAGAGAACGAGTCACCAGTGTGACTTGGCATATCTTGTTTGCAGCATTGTCATTTGGGAGGGGATCCCCAAGGCTCAAGCTGACTCCCTTTATCGAGAACTCACTAACGTCATACCAGAGAATGCATTACCCACGGCCAGAAGATGTAATTACAATGACAGGTATTGACTGTTTGCTTGGATATTTCATTTTTATACTTCTATCTGTATCTCTGAGGCCCGCATTGTCATAAGGCGTTCTCATGACCTGAACCTGGTGACATCAAGAACACCGCCCAAGGTAACAAACAGCAAGTGGAAACAGTCACGAGTAGATGCAATCATTGCCAAATGAAGAAACAAATCCCAAACGTCTCAATCATTGCTATAACTTCATTTGGCTTGCAACATCTTCTTTTTTATTATGCACGCAATATGCCGAGTCCCATTTTGCATAAATAAAATATTTAGCAAATCAGTGAATTCTTTTATGACTATTTTAAGGCCAAAAGTGAGTTAGAAAATCTGCCTAGTTTCAAGATATCAGGGTAAATATCTTGTGAGCTACAAGCAGTTTAAAGGTGCCAAAAACACCATGAATTAAGGCCAGTCGGCCATTCTCACTCAAACCTTCGTAATTTCAAAGTTCTATAAACGTTTAGTGATTTGTCCTAGACCTCTGAAATTTTGCTCCATTACTAATATGAATATGCTTTTTAAAAAAATAAAATAAAATAATAAATTGGAGGTGGCTAATCGTCCCACACTCGCAGCTGTGAAGCTGAATATCGGGGGACGCAGCTTCAACGTGGCCGAACCGAATGCATAAACCATGGTCATGTTAACTTCAAGAGTAAAGCAGAAAGACTTATTCAGTTTCTTTGGCTTTTTATGGCTTCACTGTAGGAATCTGCGACATCATAGTTTCCCATTTGGCCTCTTCTCGGCCTTAGGGCACATCTGTTCCGGGAAGCTTCCTCGGAGCAGATGACTGAACTTGATTTTGTCCATCATAGACTTACGGGCCTGCATCAGATCTACTTGGAGAAGTTCCTCAACTCGTTTCCAAGTACTAGGGGTGGTCCTTTTGTCGAAAAGGACTTGTTTTTGGAGGGACATTCCATGCAGGCAATCTGTGACACAAATTCCAGAGGAAATTGCTTCCTTTTATTTACTAATAGGATTATAGTTTCGGACGTCTTTGCACTTTCGAGTTTTAAACTTCCCTCTCCATTCACTTTCAGCAAATCCTGCGCTTGTCAAGGAATGAATGAAGAAACTTGTGGCGCGTCGTTCTCGTTCGGTTGCTCGTGGAACATGTACTTCAATGGTTGTAAGTTTGCAAGGACGAAGAGCCCAAGAAAGTTTAAACTGCTTGATCCAACCAAGGTAGGAACTGCTGACCTGTTTTTCTTGGGCCCAATGTTTTCCCATTTCAGACCACGTGTCTGAGAGTAAGATTTTTGATTGAGTGGTATCTGTATTTGAGTCTTCTCTTGTGCAACCATTACATAAAAAAATGATACTCAAGGGAAACACAGTAGGTCTGAAAGAGGAAATCATTACGCCCTAGGTAATTCTTTCTTTCTATAGACAGATGTTATTGGCGTACTTAATGTAGTAGAGATGTTTGCACCCATTCTGTGTACTTATTGACAGTCAATAAGCATTTTATAATATGACCCAAGTTTTGTCGCAGAAAAGTCTGAAGGATCCTGCTAAATTTGATCAAGATAGCGCGCGCGCAATGGAGGAGGGCCGGACGGCTTTTGAACAGAGCCGAACGGGTTTTTCCGGCCCGCTTACGTCAGCACGCCCTGCCCCCATCACGTGACTTTCTCCAATGGTTTTATTAGAGCGCGCGCGCAGGGCCGTACGGGTCATATGATAGATAATATACCAGAATGCACCTTGTATGGGCAACTTACATGACGTGTCTAGAAAATCATTTGCTAAATGAAAGGCAGTTGCAACAACAGGAACAGGAACACGATTCAATGTTATATCTTTAGAGCAACGAAAATAATAGAGTTCTAGGATGGAAAATATCAAAGACTAGAATAGAGACCCTGGCTACCACCACTATCATTACCGTCTTAGCGGTCGCTGTGTTCTTTGAGTTTGTTACTGTTGCATATTTGCCTTCGTCTTGTGGTTAACCATAACACTGTTTTAAAACTGAACTTATGTTATACGGTTTCCCTTCGCGCGCACTTAGAGTCGTTTTCGTATGAGTGAGAAACGTACTGCGCCATATCGTAACCGTATCCGTATCGTAATCTCGATAAAAACATTCGAAATTCCTGCCGTAACCGTAACGTATCGTAACCGTGAAGGTTTCCCACTCATACGAAAACGACTCTATCAAAGAACTTCACGAGTTCGCTTCTTTGCGCGCACAGACAGGACAGAAAAACAACGGGGCAGCTCTTTTCGTAATTGAAAAATTTAACTTGAAGTGATAATCCAAATTTTTAAGCGTTTCATTTGTGTCTATTGCTCCTAGCGAGAAACAAAATCCCTTTGAATTAAAATAAAGCTACTTGGAAATATTCACGAAAATGTCAGCTTTTTTGCTGGTCAAAATTTCACCTCCCCCAAAGTACAAGGCCTTATTTCTCAAAGTCGCATTCATTAAAAAAAGTCGCATTTGATATTTTGTTCTTTAGCCCCTAAAGAGCACATTTTCGAAATCTTGAGCTTATATTTGTCCTGATATGGAAAGGCCCAAAGTTTTTTCTGTCCTGATGGACGCACGTTTACTGAGTGTGTATTCATTGTTGTGTCTGTGTTTGGTTGCGTAGGAAGAACATCTGGAGAATACCATGCAAGATATCGCCACGTTCTTAACACCAATCTATAAGCAAGCTGCCCCAGAAGCCTTTACTAATCAGGTTGGTATGAGATATAATGGATAGTAAAAGTGTCTGAATGGTATCATTGGATCTAATCTGAAATTTAGTCTCCAGCCGGCTGTAGGTAGATATATAGAGCGTGTCGTGTCGTAACCTAGGATTTTAATTGGCTGGATGTTCTTTTTACGCGATGTGATTGGCTAAGCACGACACTGCAGTGCCGTGTCCGCGCCGTGATAGTAAGAGAGTTTGATAACATAAATGTCTACCCGTATTTACTTTCAGATAAAGATTAAAGATGGTTATGAGTGTCGCATCGGTAATGATGATGGTGATCGCCCATTCTCTGGAATAACTTGTTGCATGGACTTTTGCGCCCACAGCCACAAAGACAAACAAAACATGGATGGTGGTGCCACTGTGGTAAGATACGTTGGTGATATGAGCGCAATGTATAATTCTTACTGTTATAACTACTTTTTTTGGCCATGACTGGAAGAGGGCGCACAACTATTTCTATTTCAAAAGTTTCAATTCGTGCCCGAATAAACGCTTTTCCAATTTGTATCTCCTAATAAAGATACAATCCTGTGCGGTTGATGTGTGAAGATAAAGAGGGGTTGCCAAAACGCCCACAAGTGTCGGGAAGCGTTCATACACTTTGGGTATATGACTGCATAGCACGCGCGCGCTCATTTTCTGTCCCTAGCACAATCTTACGCAATAGCGTGGTTCAGTAAACCATTAGGTCGTGGGTTCGAATCCCAACGATGTCAGAAATTAATTTTTGCTAACATATATTCCAAGGGTCTTTGTCACAGAATTTAAACCTCGTCCCCAAGCACTACACCTTACCATTACTTCCAATATATGTATTTCTAATAGTGTCACGCCATCCATATATTCGTACAATAGACCTAATAGATTGACACGTGACTGCAACTGGATGGCAAAAAAATTTGAACTTCCTTTATTTTAAAGAATTTTTGCTCGATTATTAGTGTCATACCCAAACCCTTTTACAACATACATTTTTCTCTTTATAAAGTACTTGCGATTTCAAGATACGAATCATTTCAAAGTTTGTTTGCCATCCAGCCGAGCCTTTCCCAAGAAACCTTGGGCTGAATTGATTTGTTATCGTATCAGCACGTGACTGTTTGTTGCCAAAAGCCTACTGTTTATCGGTGACCAATTCAATACCTTGCCGCTTTATAGAGGTTGGTTGCTCAAACAGAGATATAAAACACTCAACTGGCTACTAAATGAAGGCTTTTCATCCCACCCACCCTGCACCAGCTCATACACTCCATTAAGAACAGTGTTTTCCAAGGTACGATTTTCATTGATAACGATACTTATTCTTTCCAGGTTTGCACGTTACTCAAGCCTGAGGAAGGAGCCGATGCAGAGGACGAACAACTCCACGTGTTACCCATGTACCAACTACTGGACAAGGACGGTAAGGTCGCAACCCCTAACTACGTCACACCCGCTCATATACGATCCCCACCGCCTGGTGTCTCGCCTCTAATCAAGGCAATACAAAAAGAGGACAAAGAAAAGTCACAAAACACTATGAAAACACATCCTGAAGATAGAAAAGAAGCTATAACGAAAAAGGAACATGCGCCCCTTACGGAAAATAGTAATAACCCTTACGTCAACGGCGGTGTCTATGGGGACCGTTTCCATAGTAACGGCATAGGTGGTCAAGCGCCACCTTATGGTTATCCGACGTCAGTTGTTCATCATCACCCTGCAGCTAATCACATCATGAATGGTTATTATAATAATCACTATAAGTCTCATCTTCCCTATTACCCGTTCCTCGGAAGCAACCTATTTGTGGATCGATTGCGTTCTCCTGATGTTCGCTGGGTGGATGAAAACCATATCCCGTACCTCTACCGGACACATGGGACGCATATGAACCACTACCCTCAACAGCCACACTACCCACTAGAGTATCCTGAGGATCACAAGGGGATATTCCCTCACGGTCATTCATGGAGTCTGCAGTCACCTCCTCCAAAGCCGTTCATTGATGAACATCTTCGAAACGGCATTCATGGCGGTGAAGCCACTAAACCCAAGGCTGTCATTCACCATTACAGTGGAGCGCCTACAGAATGGAGTAAATCACCCTCAGATATCAAATATGTCGATGAGAAAGATGTTCCCATAATGCGATCTAATAGCCCCGGAGTACAACATGAACAAGGGCGTGGCCCTCCAGTCAAGCGCGCACAACCTGGGAAACAAGGCGCGGAGGGCTCGCCGACAAAGAAAGTTTATAAATTCGACGAGGCAATGGGAGGCGTGGCGCTTGCCTTAACTCCCGGCTCTTTACTCATTGAAGTAGCCAAGAAAGAAATTCATGCTACGACTCCCTTGAGAAACCCCCAGCGTCACTCTCCCACTCGCATTAGCCTGGTATTCTACCAACACAAGCAACTGAACACGAGATTCCATGGATTGGATGAATGGGAACAGAAGGTGGCGAGGAAAAAGATGCTACTTGAAGATCAGGTGACTACGGAAAAGGGACCCGACAACACCGTAAGCGAAAGTGCACCGCATGAGAACTATTTGGATATGTTGGCGGAGACGGCCTTGTCTCGTGAAGACAAGGAACCCCAGTCTGTGCACCAGCAGCCAATGACTTGGAAAGTGGCTGGTGACAACAAACATCAACATGAAGATATACAGAAGAAAAATACCTCTGTGGAGCCTGTAACAACAGAAAGTGCTAACAACATATACAAGCGTCCTGTTAACGAGGACTCTTCAGCTGTATGCGAAACTCTAAAAGAAAGTCGGCATCAATTGTCACAGAACAATAGCAGTAATGATTCTAGGCAGAAAGTACACGAATGGAATGGAATGGATAGTGAAAATGGGAACCGAACGGGAATCGCGCGGGATCAGCTTCAGAAGCTACGCGAGCTTCGAGAAAGCGACATTGTCAGACATCTCCATGGCTGGCCACGTGAGCAATGTCTGCCTAATGGCGTTGTCGCTCCGAGAAGTCATCCCGAGGATCGTGTTTCCACAGGAGCTACAACTAGCCGAGCTAGTGTTGTCGATCAGAATGAACGCGAGAGACATCCTCGACATGCCGAATCGTTTCAATATTCCAACGATAAGATGCGAGAGAATAAAAGGTTCAGTACACAGGGAGAATTCCGTTCTGCTTCAAGCGTTTCGAACTACAGTGTTTCTAGGCTTTTAGGAAAGGAACCTGAAGAAACTAAGAGCCAAACGGCAACTCGCTCGTCAAATGCATCGTCTACGTTTTGTATCAGTAATATTCTGGGTAACACCTCCAAGGGTCCTGATGCGGACTCCAAACGCAATGAGACGGAACGAGTACAAGAGCCTAAACCCAAATCTCCGCCTGCTGTAGCTAGAACAAATGGGGAAAGCGCAGAGATCAAGAATCACTGCCATACATCTATACCACCTGAACATGAAAGACCAGCCTATCCAGAGGCACTTCCACCACCACCTAACCCTCACCATTATGGACCCACCCATTCGCAGTATAAAACGGGACATTTCTGCGGTGGACTGCCAGAAAAGGCATATTATGGAGTCGAGCATAGAATGCCTTTTGATTTACACTCCGATCCTCACGCTCACCCGATTGTTCATTACAGTCCTTATAAGTTTGGTGTGCCATTTCCGACTCAACCTACTTTCTTCATGCCGTCATTTCATCCACTGTTGACTGCAAGCAATGGACTTACGCATGACCTTGCGCTCGTGAATTCCAGAAACTACCTTTCAAGTCTGGCGAGTAACTATGCGCACTCAAAGCGCCTTGAAGAATCGCTTCTTGCACCGATCTCTACAGCGACAAGAACTGGAATAAGCTATCCTGTTGATAGCCTCATAACTGTCGCGCCTTATTCGCAGACCTGTGTGACAGGTCATTATCAAAACTGGCTTTGATGGACGGAAAAGTTGTGTGTTATCTCTTCATTATGTAAGTGTCTGTTACTACATTACATGTGGGTCTTAGGCCTAGTTCAGACGCCGTACCAGTCACGAGCCGAACCTATTTACATCAAAGAAGACCGCTTAATTATCCGTTGTATTCAATGAGTTCGATTCATGACTGGTACGGCGGCTCTGATCTAGGCCTTACGTTGTGATTCAACCACGGCTTGGACACAAGACAATGCATGAGGGTTGGCTCCTGCTATGGCTGGGCGCAAAGCGTGGGTATAATTAACAATAACATTATTTCGGCTTTGAAATCTTTTACTACATTGTCGCACTTTCATACTAAAACAAATTGTGTCCAAGCCTTTGGTAAGTGGAGGTAGTGTTCTTAGTTCTTTCGCAAGAAGATAAAATGATCAAATAAGGCTGCAAATGCGTTAAACGCAGACCAAAAATCTACAAGTCGTTTTAATGTTTTAATGTTGTGCGATCTTTTTTGGGGGGTTATTGCGCGCGAATATATTTTGTCCAGAACTCGACAGACGTCAGTACATTTGGCCATGTTTCTGTCATAGCACAACGATCGAATACGAGACTACGTTTTTGATAAGGATTTGACATGTTTTTGATAACTTTAATGCGGCACTTCGTCGCCAACCAATAAGGTATCGGCGGCTCACTTTATAGTCTCTGCGAGCGGTGTCATGCTGTTAATTGATGTAAAACCTTATCTAAAACTTTGTCTAGTGTGTAACTATGGGTTCATTGTAGCGTACATTGAACTATAACACGTGTCATTTATCGTGAAAGTAAAAAAAAACGTACATTTTATGACTTATAGCACGAACGCAGTACGGCATTCTCAGCGCCATATTATTCAGCAAATGACATGTTAACAAAAATGCCTAATATTTTGTTTCTTTCGATATTTAAAAAGAGGGGAAATAACTGCGCGCGCAATACTACCCTGAGAAAAGAGCACTCCTTTAGCCAACTGGAAAAGTTTTATAGGTAATTATTTTTAAAATATCTCGGTCAAATTTACTTGCTTAGTTAGTCACTCTCATTGTTTGTAAATGTTTTGTTTATTCTTCTTCTTTTTTCTTCTTCGCTGTGGATGCAATGCAACAAATAGATAGATTGAATACAATTAGTGAACTACTATTTATATACCGCCATTTTTAGATTTCTTAGAAATTCATATATCGAGATTTTGCGGCATTTCAGTGGGCAACGCAATTTTAACAATGATCAGAGACAGCGTTTGATTGTCAGTAAGGATCGGTTGGACGTTTGTTTAGAATGCTGTCATGCAATTATTTTCGTAAAGCTACTTCAACATCCATTCTTCTCGTTATACCAAACAGGCTACGTTCGTTTCCGTCCAATTCAAAACCTCTGGCTTTGTGGCACAGTCCTCAAAAGATTTTTCCGTTTTTGACCCACAAAGTGCTATTTACCAAGGATATCAATTTTCAAAAAAAATCGGTAAATTTTTTTCGCAAGCAAGAAGGCAAAACTTTTAGTTGAGAGCACGACACGGGTTGAGAAACGCACTGCGCATGCTCGGGAGTTTGTCGTATTCACAAGCAAAACTACAAATGAAAAGCAAAAAGCAAAGATTTTTCCGATGATTTCAATCGTCTAGTACACTGAAAACATCTCTGGTATACTTTGACAAAAGCAAGAAAACACCTAAAGCAATATTAGGAAAGTATAAGCACAGCCTTAACTTTTAAGATTTACTAAACACCGTTTAGTCTCCAATGGTTTTATTTGTAAACACGACGAGTTCCCGAGCGTGCGCAGTGCGTTTTTCACCCGTTTCGGAGAGC
>JAABNW020031785.1:0-10692 GCA_015164035.2 Radianthus crispa
ATTATTATACAACAGTAGCAGTTCTTTCCCTAGATCACTTTCATTATTGTACCCATAATGCTTTTGTTGAATTTTCTGCACGTTGCTTTTAAAGATTATAAGGTTTCTAGTTGGTTATAAAATAAATACTTTGACTCTTGCAGGGTCACTTCATCCAAACACCTCTTTGGGGCGACTCCTCATTGAAAATGTAGGAATAAGTTAACTGATTATAATAAGCTAATGGATACCATTGGTTCGATTAAGTTTAATGGAACTAATCCTGTGTATCTAAGAAACATTTTCATCACTTTACAAAGAAGTAGGAAACTCCACTTACAAATGAGGTTCATCATTAACCATCCTGATTATCTGCCATGTTTTGCTTTTGCGGTGCTGTTTGCTGACATTAAGCCCGACATAGAAGCGACTCTTTCCTGGTTGAAGCCATTGTACAGGAAATGTCAGGGTTGGTTGATTTAGAGATAGGTTGAATTCTGGATCAAAACATGAGGCTTCTGGGTCACTCAGTGGATGACAGTCCCATTTGAAGCTATGGAATCATCGCAAACAACCAAGCAATAAAAGTCACATCAGTGTATGAAAATTAGTAAATGAGGCTTATTAGACACACCTAATTCTAAAAGCATTGAGCATTCTCGCACCTAAAAGGCTTATAAGAAACAAGCAATGCAAGACCACTGGGAACGTCAATATTTTCAATTTTAATAAATCAAGTCATGTTGCATTTTCATGTTACTTGACTTTGAAGATTGGTAAAAAGCATGGCTCCTTCAGAAGATAGTACTTCATTATAAAACTACAACACAGTAACACTATGAACAAAAATACACTAAAAAGTGCCAATGCCCTGAGAGGTCCCCAAAACACAGGTGTGTAACCATATGAAGATCCCCATAAATAGGCATATGATGGGCAAGAACCAATGTTCTCACTGTTCTGATTTGTATAAAATAGGTTTATCTTAACACAACATCCCATCCAAGGTATAAAAAGTAATCCATGTACAGCTATAATTTCCATAAATGTCGTTGCAGCCGTAGACACAACCCCCCAGCCCCCCCCTCCCCCCAACACACATACACACTCTAGGCCCTGCAAAGAATCTTGGGATTGTTTTGCTTAATTGATTTATTCACAGCATACTTTGTCCTCCTGTGTTTTTGAACGAGCGCTTTCTTGAAATAATGGCAACGAGCATGACTAAAACCAAAAGCTTTTAAAAAAGGAAACTGAACAGATAGATTACCCAGACTCCTGAAATGCTTTTCAGGCTTAGGACTGTTGACTGTGCTTTCAGTTGCGACAACATTTTTTGAAATACTGTAGGTGTACAGTATATATATATATATAACTTATATATAATGTCTGTTGCAACAAGAATTATTAGCATTTCCTCGTCCCCAAGCACTAAAATTTACCATTACTTCAATTCTATACATCATAGTGCCACGCGGTCCACATATTCATATCATTGCATTTCCAATAGACCTTTCTTCAAAATGGCGGCCGGAAATGGTATTGGTTTTCCATTAAGTTGAATTTTTATGAATGCGAATTCTTTGCCGCCATTCTGTAAAAGGTCTATTCCAAAGATGGCATTAGATGGTAATTACTACCTTAGCAGGTCTTCCGGGTAATCTGGATCGAAAGAACTACTTCCATCTAAAGTGACATTCTGCTTGATGTTTTGGTAACCAACAACCCTCATGGATCCTCCTTTAATATTGGCCACCAAGTTAGCCCTTTCTACTTTGATTTCTACAACAGCTTTGGAGTAGAGTTCTGGTGTACCCTCTTTATGAACCTTGAATGACAAAATAAATTTCTTAGAATTAGTCAACAAAAGTGATTAATCCTAAACTTCAGAGATGAAACCCCTGCTTATCTTGCTGTCTTGCAATGAGTAGGGGAGTAAGCAAATGGGATAAGTCAGGGGATGTGTGAAGAAAACAGCCTCAAAACGTTTTTGCTGACTCATCACCTTGCCATTACTAACTGGCCAATAAACAGGAGGAAAGAAGAGGTGAATTGCAGTGACCAACAATTAAGTGGATGGACCCTCCAAGGTGCAACATTAGGAATACTAAGAGAACTAAGGTTCAGCAAATAAACAGAAAAAGACACTTGATTTCTTACATGACAGTCAAAGCTTCTTACCAGGGGTGGTGCAGATGGGGGCATAAGAGTCTGCACCCCCCGGCTTTTCAAATGTGTGAGCTTTAGAGCCATATACAATATGTTTTAAGGCTCCCCCCCCCCCCCCCCCCCACACACACTTAAAAATCATGCAGCACCACCCCTGCTTATGACTTTGTGCAGGCTTCTTGTAAAGACAACCAAGGACATTTCAAGGAGTATTCAGTGAAAAAAATTAAAATTTTTATACACCACATTACAATGGAAGCAAACATTTTTCAGGATTATGATCATTTCATCGAATGCTGTTGTTTCCAAAATATTTCACAACCAGTTTAAGCTCATGATAGACATAGTGCATGTTTATATATAGTATTCCTAGCTATATTTGGGGCATTTCCAATGAGGTTTTCTGGAATTTACAATCATATAAATCACACATCATGCATGTCATCATATTTCTAAATAATTCATTTTGCTTCAGTTTATAATCGTTTCTCGATTCGAACATTTCTATTATTGCACCTAAATAAATGGCAAGATTTCATGTACTTTTTGAGGAGTGGTTTAGCAAGGAGTTCAAGGACCTGCACAAGCCATCCTGACCCACCATATTTAAGTTTGGCAAATCACACATAAACAGACTTTTTTGTTAAATATGCCTATGGCTTTAATTCAAACGAACAGAAACATACTTACCCTGAGCTCTACAACATGCTTTTTATAAGGTAAGGTGTATGGAGGTATGATTAGAGTTGGTTCATTCACATATGATGTTATATTGTTGAGTTTCTTCATATTTGGCCTCTGATAAATCTTTCAAATGAAAAAGAAAACAACATTAAAGAAACTGTTAAGTGCTGTTAAATCACTTTCAGGTTACATATTCTCATAACATTCAAATGTGGCATATATTCTGTGAAAACTATTGCTAAGTCTTAGTAAATAGTTTTCACAATTGGTTTGCTTTCTACACTGACTGCAAATTTGTGCAATTTGTTACGTGAATCTTTCATAGATATATGATTTAACTTCAAATTTTATGATTTTGTAAATTGTTAGTTTTTTTAAAAATCAATTGACAAAATCATAAAATTTGAAGTTAAATCATATATCTATGAAAAATCTTTTTTTAAAAAGATGTGAGATTTGTGCTTTGTATTGTTGGTATGTACATTGTTAATTGTACATAACTTAATAGTCCCATCAATTAACGATATGGTATGTATACCTACAACTAATTATCAATTAGCACTACTTCCAATGTTGCTAATGAAAAAATCAGGTTACAATAGGGATTCAAAATAAGATAGCACCTTTCTGTCAACCAGTTCTTGTCTTATCTTATTAAGCGGCAGAAATATTTTGTTTTGATTGGCAGTAGTGTATGGTATGATTTCCCTGTCACAACTCTAATTTCAATCAGCATGCAGCAGAAAAAATAGTAGTAAGATTTATTAAAAAAAAAATTACAATGAATTCAAAAACTTTGTCAAAAAGTATTGTGCTTAAGTTCCATCCAACAAGATGTTCATAGCATAAAAACACTTGCCTTCCACTGGTAAACTACAACATCATTTGAGAAATTGCAGTTAAAAGTCACCTCACTTTCAAAATATACTTCTGCAAACCTATTGACCTTTGAATTGAAAAAAATCAAACAAATTAGCTGTCCAGAAATAGCTGTCCAGCACCTGCATTTAATATGTGATTTACTGAGATAAGATGAACATGATATCAAATAATTTTTTTCCATAAATTTCTTTTACAAAATATAAATTAAAATAACTGTGCACACATGCTGTGAGCTTTCTTACACCTTTCTATAATGGCTTTTTGTGATGAGATTTATATCAGATACGTTAGTAAGTATGCTCTCTTTTTATGGTGTATAATTTACATATTATCACTATTGTTTATATCAGATAGTTGTCAAGTACAAGTGTAACAAAACAAAAAATCAGCATTTGCTAGCAGGTTAAAGGCAGAAGCCTTGTTTACCCAATGTCTAGTTGCATGATAAATAATAACAGAGACATACTGTTATTTGTGGCCATCTGAGAATCTGCACAGTTGGAGGTTGGCAAGAACCATCTCTGGTAATCACAGTTGTCAGGGAGGCATTTTCCTGGTTAATATTGTTGTAAACCACCACTTCAACATCATACACCTTTTCGCTGAAAGAAAAAAAAGATTCATTAAAGAAGAAGAAAAACTGAAGTAGAGGAAATCAGCATGTCATTTTGTGGAGCATGCAAAAAGCAGTGGAGAACCCAGAGCGGAAGAGAGACTTCAGGGTTTCATTAGAATATGGAAGCCAGTGAACTCTGACCACAGTGGCTGTGAGCTCTTGAATATGAGTCATCTAGCTACTTTCCCCATGCCATGACCAATTAAACCTGTTAGATTATGCAGGATACTGATGCCTATGATAGTATTTCAACTGTGTACTCCAAATTTTATTTCAACTTTCTACTGTCTTGTTGTGAAGAAAAAGATGAATTTTAGTCTGGTTTGTCACAGGCAACCCAGTAATCATACACTCGACCATTTGTCCTAAATATTATTAATTAAAACTGAGACCCCAGAGAGGAGTTGGAAGTACACCTACACCACCACTATGGCTTTGTTGCTTCCCTATATTAACTTACAGTGCAAAAAGAGATGCAATATGCATGCACTTACTTGGTGTACACATGGCTGACTCGAGTCCTATTTGTTGTTAAGACAGTTCCATCTCCAAAGTCCCAAATAGCCATAACATTAGTACCTAATATCATACTTGCTTGGAAAATGATCTTTTCATGTGGAGCAATTTTTTCAGACACAAGTTTCAATTTAAGCTGCAAATGTAAATACAGTAAGTTCTGGAGTCATTATTTCTATATGACATTGTGTTTATCTCATCCAATAGGGACACAAAACGTAATGTTATTGTTGTTTATTTGTTTGTTTAAGGGAAGTGAAAGATTGATTGTTAAGCTGTTGGTGTCTTGGAAAGTTGTTGAAAGACAGGAATGCATGTGCATTTGCAAGTGCTATTCAGCCATTGTAATATTATGCTTCTAGGTATATTCCAATTGTTGTGCTTATCATTGCAATTGGCATACACATTCATTGGAATAGTAAGTACATTTATATATTCTAGAAACAGATTACAAGGACCTCGATTTACCTCAACAATGCGTTCTTCAATAATAATGGCAATGGGCTTTGATGTCACATTGCTGACTTTGTTTTTAGCAACTACATATGCTAGAAAACTGTAGAAAAAGAATATTTCGCACAGTTAAAACATCAAAGACACTATTAAGTTTAAAGCACATCCCTATAGTTATTGAGTCAGGGGCAGATTCAGGGGGACCAAGGAGGCACGGCTTCCCCTTTTGCCTACACAAATAGATAGGTTTTGACTTCGCAAAATTTCTCGCTTTCCCCCTCCCCTCCCTCCTCCCCCAAAAAATGACATCATTCACTCACAATTTCAATGTATTGATAATTTTTATCTGCAATGTCTGAATTTGAAAAACAAAATGTGTCTTGGTTACTATTGGGGACATAAATAAGTTTAACCAAGTTTCAATTATTTTCTAGTTTTATTGATTTTTTCTCCAAGTTCCTTTCACTGTAATTTTGGGTACAAGTGGTTGGTTTTCTACATTTTATGGGGTTGGGTTAGGTGTGTGAACCTAGTAGCATAGGGAACTACATGTAACTATTGTTCTCTTGCCTACACTTTATGATCTATTTATAACAAATCAGCCTTAGCTATGTTTTAAGTGTTTTACAGCTTCAGAAGACAGCATCAGAGAACAGAACATAGCTTCAGCCTGACCTATTCATTTTATATAATAGATTTTAAATAATAGATTTTAAATTTCAAAACAACAAAAATTTCAGAAAATTCAGATTTGGTTCAGGAAAAAGTGTGCACACTCATGTCATTTCTCCATTTATTTTGTATAGAAAAGATGATTTTTTTGGTCGCATCTATCATTCTACACTCTCTGATAAAACATAACTTTTCAGCCAATCAGAGTGTGAACTTTTGAAAATCTATTATATAAAAATAAATAAATACTACTTAGATTTCTTTGAATGTGATTCAGTGGAGAACAATACTCCAGTTTCGAGTTCCCAATGAATGACCAATGCCATGCACAGCAGACACATTTTCTGAAGGGTTGGCCTATATTATATGTAAAACATATTTATAATTACCAAAATAACTCACGAAAGTTTAAAGTAGTTTGCATTGCTCAACTTCAACAATTTTTGCTCTTGTTGGTATTTATAAATATTATTCTACTCTAAACAAAACTAAACTCATGCAAATGCATCTGCAGTAAAGCATTCCAGTGGTCACTGTTGAGCTCAAAAAAGGTTTGATTCTTGGCTGAGAGGTTTAAAAATCACTGATTATGTAATCACAAAACAATTGATCCAAGCGTAAAATGAACCCAGGGCTTGGGGGTGACGTGCGTTTAGGAGGAGCTAAAGCAGAGTGAGAGAGCAGTGAGAAGGATAATCAAGAGACAATCAAGAGAAGAAAACAAATAATTTTATGAGAAATTGTGTGTTGTGGACAGAGGTAATAGTTTAATGCCTACCTTCCGGCATCTCTAAACTTCTTTTTATGACTTGGCAAAGTCCCAGTTTGTTTTTCATCATTTATAAACCAAATGTACATGTATTTTGCATTCTCCTTTTCTGGGTCTGGCTGGGTATGAGCTAAAAAATTCATGATTGTTCCTGTCTCATAAATATTCTTGGAGGATGACAGTGGACTTGTAATGGATATAGTCACATCTTTGAAAAGTAAGGAAAACAACTTTATTAAATTCATGTATTTGATAACCAATTAACAAAATTAGGGAAATAGCTATAAATGAAATACAAATTAGATGATTTTTTTCTTTTTTTCTTTGAGTTTTCTTAACTATTTTTAATGCGAGCTTAAATAATGTTGTCAGATTCAAAGTATGGGAAGGTGAAGGTGCATGGCACTAGGTATCTATATATTTAGTGGCTAACATTCCTCCTTCGGGAATACCAACTTTAAGTTATATTGTTCTGTTAGCATTAAATGTCCCTCCTGTTCTTCATGGGAGGTTGTCCCTCATTAAATTACATTCACTGGGACAATTAGCTTGTGTGGCAGGTGGTGGATGGCATAAAGCTGATGTTTTAACACAAGATATGATTTGAAATGCTGTAATGATAATTTTTTGGGTAATACTATTTCACATAAAGCCTATGCTGTGTAAACATGCCAGACCGAACAAAAGAATGCAAATCCTTAATGCAAATCGTCAGTGTAACTAGGCTTAAAACTGGGTCACCTTGTCATCAGTCTAGAGCAGTTATTTTATTGTGTATTCGACTGAGGTGTTTATTTTATTTACAAACACCAGCAGGAAAGAACCTTATGGGAAAACACTCCAAACATCTTGCTATGCAGGCTATGGGACAATGAGACAAGTACGGCTGGAAAACATATATTGCAACTTACTGGTCAACTTTGTCTGGATGTATGCAACTCCTGAAGCTTCATATTGTCTTCCAAAACTGTTATATATGTCAACTTGAATTAGGTACATGTTTGTCTCATTGAAGATGTGTAACACACTTGGCACTAAAAATGAAACAGTATAATGGTAATCACTTATTATAATGTACCTGCCAGAACTATGAACCTAAAGGATTCTGGTTTAATTTGCATGGCTGGTATTTTTAGGAAAGGACTTCCATAAATGAATACGGCAATTTCAATAGTGCAGCTTTCATACGACACTGTGAAACATTCAAGGGATGTACACAGTCACAACAAAGAGTCTAAATTAAAAATCTAGAAAACATCATGGTCACTGCCATACACACACCCCTCATCCAATCAAATGCGAGAAACACGGCACGAAACACTGCATGGACATTGTCACAGGGTGGACACAGCATTGCAGTGTAGTGCTTGTCCAATCACATTGTGTAAGAAGAAAATTCAGCCAATTAAAATCCCCCTAAATCCTCACGTTTTTGTGGTTCTTATCCACAAATAGCACTGAACAAAAATTAGATAAAAAAAAAAGCTTTCGGGGAATGAATTTTGTTATTAAATTTACTAAAAAGATAGTCCACCATTGTTCATTCACAGGGATTATCTTGGTCAGCAGATCTGCATTTAAGTTTTCACGACGTCATAATTATGTGCACTTATAAATTAGCTCAGTCACTTTCGGACTATTATCTTTGACTCTGTATATTCTGAGATGACATGGAAGAATTCTCAAAATTTTCATTGCAATGCACATATAACGTACCACCTTTGAATTGCTTCCAACCTGACATCTCAATTTTATTTGCATAATATTTCAAATTTGTATTTCTCTGAATAAAGAGGTCCACATTTAAAAAATATAATCACCCTACTTATAAAATAAGTAACTAAAATATCTTTATTAAAGTTTCTAGTTGTTCTAGTGCTCTCACTAATTGGGGAAACTTTTTACTCACACGCACTACCACTACGGTACATTACATATTCTATGCACACAACTCTCAACTCACGTGTTGATTTTTATGGAGAGAGGAAAACCAGAGAACCCAGAGAAAACCCTTGTGGCACAGGAGAGAACAACAATCAAACAAACTCAACTCACATATGATCCTGCCCAAGCCTGAGCTCAAACCCGAGACCATAGAGGTGAGACTGGAAAGAACTCTTACCACTACACCACCCATACTTCAAAGTAATCATACAAGTGATTTTCAAAATAAAATTTTCCATCCAAACTGCAGTAAACAGACAAAGAATAAAAGAGTAAAGAAAGACAAATTAAAATATATGTCAGCTGATTCATAAAATATCTGAGCTCCAGATGGCAATCGAAACCATATACACTTTAATACTGTATATAATTATGAGAAAACAAACCATACACACACATGTTATCATGCAAATCATACCTTGAGAGGTAACAAAAGGGCTTCCATCACCAAATGTCCAGTTATAAGTTAATTCACAACCACCAGGATGAGGCAAAACCACTACTTTAAGTTTCACTAAAGAACCAGGAACACCACTAACAGAATGCACTGAAGCATGTTTTATCTTTTCTTGCACAATAACTGGGATGGCAGGAAGACTTTGATTAGAGAATGTATTAAATGCAGATACACGGACAGAATAGTTGCCACAATGAGTATATGCATGCCACACTGTCACACAAGTTGGTCCCACAGACAGTGTATCATATCTAGTTGATGTTAAGCCCACAGCAAAGCTGGTATTTCCTCCAAACGAGACAAGAAATGTAACATTTGATCCTTTCTTGATGGCAGTTTTTATATACAGTGGGGTGTTAGTGAACATCACTGATACATTCAGATGTCCTTCCAACAACATTTGTGCCTTAGGGTTAATATCTACCATGTGTAGTCCTGATACAGGCAGCAAAACATCCAAAACATGACACTTCTTGACTCTTGACACCAAATTTTTGGCACTTGCACAAATTTTAAAGCTACCAGGTATGTGCAGTGAAATGTTCATTGAAGAGAGAGTTATATTTCCAATCAGTGAATGATTACTAAATTCTGGATGGTTATCATTAATTTTCCAGTTGATGTAAATGTTATTTAAGGATTCATTGTTGCTTTGGAGAGATTCCAAGCCTATTACTTCATTGGCAGGTCTTCTCATGAGCACAGAGAAATCAAAAGTCAATGTAGTATTAACTGGTACACTTTTTAAATCTGGAGTTAATGAAGCTGAGTCTATGAATGGCACAGCAGTGGAATAAACACTTTGAGAGTTTGTACCACCACACTGAAGAGCTGAACTACTTGCACATCTAAAAAGATATCAAAATCAAAAACAAGCATCAATGTATGACAATCCCATCATTACTTTTACATGCTCATCTTGAAGTAGATATGGTGGGAGGACCAAAAAAGCCAATGCTCTCAAGTTTCACTACTGAATGTGAACTCCAAGTAAACCTAGCAAATAAAGTTCAGAACAGCTTGTTTTCTGTAACTTTGTTACCCTGCAAGCAGTAGGTTGGAAATGAGAGGAGACCTGACCTCTGCACACACCCGGAAGAACTACCTCCAAGTGGATACAGGAAATAATATGGGTCATGAATCAAGCTCAGAAACCAGTTCATAACAGGCTTTTTATGTCACAAGTTACATGTTACCAGATGACATAGAGCAGTCTTTAACGGAAGCTATGGTGGAACTGATTTAGCAAGGATTCCATGTCAAGATGTACTGTTTGGCCTCTACCTGTAATTCATATTCATCAGACAAACTAAGCACAAGCCATCTTGGTTTTTCCTTATATTTGTTTCACTCAAGTTTCAGGAGTTTTTTTGTGAAGGATATTGGCACGTACTGACAATAATCTAATATTATTATATTACTCACACATTTATTCAAACTTGAAAAATGTCTATTTCAAAAACGCCTTGCCTAAGTTATTGACGCACTGTATGCTTTCTCCCTAGCAAGATGAAAAGAGCCTCTGCTTGCAGGGTATAACTTTGTTAGAGG
>JAABNW020031896.1:0-10689 GCA_015164035.2 Radianthus crispa
CAAAAGGCTCAGATGAAGGTGCAGACAAGACAGGTGCAACATAACTACGTCCTTAACAACCCGAGGAATGAAAGACGACAAAAAAGTAAAAGGTCAAAGATCCTTGTTCTTGGAGGAGTTATTGGGTTCTTTGTTCTCTCGAACACAGTGCACATTACGCGTGCTTGGCTAAAATATCTCCTCAGTACTCCGATAATCAACAGTACGTTAAGCAGAAATTCATTCTACCTGATCCATGTCAACTCCGCCATCAACGTGTTCGTGTACGGACTTTTCAAGGAAGATTTCCGTAGAGAGATGAGAAGAGTATTTTGTAAACGTAATACTGGTGAATCAGACCTGCGACCAGCTGCTTTTGCTGCTGCTGATATTGAACTAAGACAGAAGCCAAGAAAGAACAACTAGAACTCATAGACACTTGAAACTATGTGTTGCTGATATGACTTTTCCAGGACAACAGTCTCAACATTATTAGATTTTCGATTTTCCCAGCACTAACACAAGTTTATAGAGTAGTTTATTTGATATTAAAACGCAATGTCAGCGTTGGGATTCGAACCCACACTTCTCTCTCTAGTGAGCTTGGCCACGCTACAAGATGATTCTTTGACAAATTAAGTTAATACAAACAATGGGACAACATGACTTTTGTCGGGCATATTGTTTATTTGTGGCCCGAGTAGCATCATTTGCACCTGAGCGGAGCGAGTTATTTGTCGGTGTATCTTTCTTATTTTAAGAAAGATCTTCACAGGCAATATTGTACGATATTATCGGATGCCCAGCTTAGAACTATCAACACGGAAAACTGTGGCTCGGTTACTTAGAGGGTTTTTTTTTTCATATATTTCGCAAATCTTGGATTGATTTTCTCTTCCCTTTTCTTGCTATTGGAGCACCTCGTCAGCTTTAATCTATAGTCCTTAACAGAAAAAAGTCGAATGTTAAATTGAAGAAAAATATCTAATATAATCCTGTCCTATGCATTGGCTGACTGGTCTTGGTTGGATATACCATTACATTATCTTAGAATGGAAAGTAATTTCCTTTATATACATATCTTATTCAGTGGCTGAATCAAAAAGTGGTTGTATATTTAAAAGTTAGAGTTTTCCTATAGGTTTTACGAACAAATTTAAGAATCGTGTAATGTAGATCAATAATTGAGCGTATTATAATCTGCGTCGACGAGTTGGACGTTGTCTTTGGGCTGTTTCTTGTAGAATGTTTTCAGTTGATAAGCGATGGTCATGGGATGTTTTCTATACCTGATGAATTCAAGAAGAGAGAGGTTAGGTTAACAGACAGCATTTTACACTCAAATCATAAAGCACATAGTATCATTCATTTCCCATACATCCCTATACACACACAAATGGCCTTTGGCATGTGTAATTTTCATTGCCGAGCGTGTCTTGTGTCTTACTACACGTAGCTATTTAGCTGTGACTAATAGTCTCACTGACACAATTGTTCTCTTGTGGGTTTGTCATTACAAAAACATTGCCATGTGATTTTGAGATAATATCATTTCATTGTTGCCAAATTGGAAATTATTCCAGGCAGCAAAAGAAACGTTCCTGCAGTAAAAGCAAGCAGTCGATAAATGACTGTGCGAACCATCTGCTAACCATACGTACCGTCGCATCATATGTATAACGGCTGTTGCGACTACAAGCACAACTAAAAATACCAGCACCACAGCAAACCCAATCTTGAATCCATCTGCTGAGTTGGTTACGATTCGTGTCTTTACTTGAGGATCCACGATTATTGTAGTGTTATGGCCTGATCGGTTTTCTACCTTAACGAGCATGACTTCATATCCAGTAATACCGTCCCTCCCCCCCTTGGTGACAGCTTCACGGACCTTCTTGGCATCAATGACGTACATCTTGTCATTGATAGTCTTGACGACTGCGTATTCGACGATGATGATTTTTCTGGAAGGCTCTTTAATGGGGTCATGGATGATGATGATGTCATTTGCAGTGAATATCCAATGCTCTGGCTTCTTGCCATCCTGTGTTTCCCTAGCCATGAAAACAAGGTGACGCACATTTTTACCAAAATAGCTTTATATTCTCTGTTCATTACTTTTGTTTTTGAATGCATGATATTCGATGTGTTACTAATATTGATATCCAGGCCCACCCGTTCATTGAGAACGGTGTTCTATAGATTGCATGTTAAAATGGACACCCAGTAGCTTGGGCAGCCGATGAACGTGCCCCTCATTAGGTGGTGGCTCAAATGTACTATGATACTAGGATACGTACTGGCTGAGTTGCTCTTTGCACTCATTACAGTATTTATTGAGTGACTTTGCTAGAGATTCCTTGAACCGAAGCAGATCCCACTGAAAAGAATAATCACATGTTAATATATATTGATATTATCAGCATATTTATATTGTAAATAGATGTTACCTTGATATTGTCACTCCTTAGCACAATATCCACAACAGCATATCCTAAAGACAATTATTCATGGTTAAAGGTTATATCCACATAATATTTCCAAAAATCACTTACCAATAAACGTTTTGCAAGTCTTTCCAATAAAAGTCGGGGGACATTTACAAAGGAAATTTGATCCACTTCTGCTGCATTTTCCGCCATTCCTACAAGGATTGCTGTCACATGCATGAACTTGGGTGGTGTTATCTGAAGCAGCAAATATAGTTTAGAATCTGTACAATGCAGTATTTAATTACTATAATGCGTGCAACCAAAACAGCGGAGATGTAAGAAGTAAACAATATCGAATGCACAAAGGAGCGCATGGCCAACATCTAGTTAGTAGAAATTTAAATAGTCAAATTCAAAATGGACTGCAACTCTAAAAAACTACTCCGAACCACCTTAAAAACTCTTTGAGTGAGAAAAGATACATCTCGTGAAAGGTAAAGTTAAATAAACATCTAATAAACCACTTGCAGTAGGTTTTAGGCCAAGATACTTACCATTAGTGCACTCTACACTAACAACTTTGCCAAAATTGTCACAACTGTGCACACTGATCCCAAGATGAAGGCAGAGAAAGATCGATGCCTCGTCTCCTTGACACTTTACTTCATCAAGCAGCACAACATCACTGCCTTTGGCAACTAATGAGGTGAACTTTGCTCCTTGGTAGCCAAGGTCACGACATATCACGTGAGCAGATGTTATATCCCATCCTTTACCACATATTGAGCCCCATTTGCCTCGGTACTGGATCTGGACACGACCTTGGTTAGGCTTGCTGCCACCAATCAAACGAGCACCTTTAAAATGATTAACAAACGAAAACCAATAAATAGATGGTCCAACTTGGTTAGCTAGTATTCAACAATGAAAAGTTCTGTGTTACATTGTATGGTATAGCTAAATTAATCGAAATCTACCTTATCGACAATGATATCCAAGCCTCGATTGGTATGATTAGATTAAGAATAAAAATAATGGTTTTTGATAAACAAAAAATGTGCGTTAAGTTGTCTTTTAGATTATAAAGCGCATTTACATGAGCACATTTGTTTATTTAGTATTCATGATAACCTACCAAAGCATTCAACACCAGCGTCAGTTGTTTGTGTGCTAGGAGCTGAATAGCTTATTCTTGCATAATCCGTGCATTGAGAGAGCTGGGTCTCATTTCCTTGACAATAAAATTTGAATGTCCAGTGTGGTGTTTTGACTTTACCAAATGTACTTCCAGTAACTGCACTTATGGCCCCAGCGAAGCCCAGTTGTCGGCATGCTACTGTGGCTGCATATATGTCCCAACCATTGTCGCCTGCTAATGTTCCCCAGAGGCCAACGTAGTTCACATTGACACGTCCTTGGTAGTTGGTTGACGTTCCATTTAGTTGCAACTGTATTTCTGTCAAACACGGTGAAGAAAAATCAACAATTGGTGCGACAAAACATACATATTCGTGACTAGATGAGGTGCGCATTCGAAACCAGGGTATAAGAACCATTAATATGACTCTTTTCTCTTTAGGCCATGGATTTATCTTTACCATCAAAATTTATTTAGGGAGCCCTTGATTATTGATATGTACACAGGAGGATGTGGAGCTCGGCAGTTGACGGTCATTACGCGTCCTCATTCCTAGAATCCAAGGAGATTCTCTTACATTTCATAACATTTTGACTGGGCAATCACTTCCACCAGTTTCCTTACTATCATTAGTGACATTTATTCCTACTCTACCTTGGTCAGATGGCTTGCCAGTTTTACACACGACTACAGCATCTTGGCTGTGTAGGCAGATATTGTTACCCCATCCTCTGTGCCTACATCTGGTGATCGATGGTTCTCGTCCAGAACAATCAACATCACTCAGCCATATGCGACCGCTTCCCAGACCAAATACACTGCCATCAGGGAAAGACGTAACAGCACCTTCAAACCCTAACTGACGACAGACCACGTGAGCATTATTTGTTGTCCATCTGTTTCCACACACAGAACCCCAGCGTCCATGATGATAGACTTCTACTCGTCCGACTCCATGTACGTCAGACGATGCTAGTCTAATGCCTAGATAGATATATAGAAATATGTTCTTATGAACCATGACTAGAGCAAAAGATGAACGTACTTCATCAATCATATAAAGATGGGCAGTTTTGGATTCTGAGGTGTCTACTGTGATAAGACATAGCAGTTAAGATGCTGCGTACAAGAAGACTTACTGCTTTTTGGCTTTTCATGTGGTGGTGGAGAAGCATCAACTGGTAACATGGTACAATCTGATGGTGATGTTGATATCCAAATATCATCCAGAGCAATACGTACACTTCCTATCAACACAGTCTCGAAGATAAGCTAAAACAAAGAAACATAAGCTCATTTGTACCTCGTCTCCTAAATTTGAAATGTCTTTTTGCAAAAAGTGGTCGTTAATCGATCTGAATCTGGCACGGGGCACGATTTATGATTTCGCATTGAAATAAATAAACTGATATAAGCCTAGTAACTGAAAAGCAATAATTTTAATACGATTTTACAGCAAACGAAATTATCTGGCCTTGTACTGTTTGAATTTCTAGACATCACGTAACAGTCGATATCATACTGGTTTCAGTCTTTCCCGAGTTCTACCGACGTTTATCATCATCATCATCCTCGTCGTCGGTATTATTATTATTATTATTATAGGCAGTGTAGAATACATCGGTATGCCGATATCATTACATTTAGTCGGGCAGTGTATACACTGTAACCGGCTAAACTAAAGCCTAATCTAGATCTAGAAACGTAATATAAATTATTAACCTAAAAACTTATTATAGTTATTTACATAATACGAAGATATATACTGTTAAAAGTTATATAATTATAATTATTAATTATTATTATTATTATTATTATTATTATTATTATTATTATTATTATTATTATTATTGTTATTATCTTAAAACTAATAGAGTACATATTTGATAATGTATGGAAGCTAACCTGGAAGTTAGTATTCTGATTTAGAGGGACGAGAGCTTTGGTCCACGCATCCGCTACTGTAAACCTTGTGCCAGCCATTTTCCATATAGCAATCTCGTTGCCAATTGGGGTCTGGCTTGAAGGACGGACATAGACTGTCAACTCGACATCACGGTTTATTTTCCGATCAAAATAGAAATAGAAAGACAAACATATTGCTTGGTCTGGTGACAGTGATGGGCTGATGAGACGAGCTGATTGTCCAGTACTTTGACTAATAGAACGCTCCAAAAACATGTACGAACCTACAACCAAGTTTGCATTTCAGATAAGAGCAATGTTCTCTAACGTAAGATAACCTTTTCATCCATCCTTCCCTTCACTTAACTATTACTAACCTTTGCTCACGGAGTAAGTTGTGTGATCGTATATAAGATTGGTTCCTGACAGCGTAGCAAGATCCCGTTTTGTCCACTTGGTGTATTCTAAGCCTGGATTGTCGCTAGTATAACCACAAGTACCATTTTCAAAGTTACAGCTGCCACGCAATCCTTCGTCTGTATGATAAAACAGAACAATTCATTAGCAATAGAGACTATATGGCGGTGCAGCTTTGAGATGCATGATTCATGCTGGGCTATGGCTTCAGTGTGAAAAAAAACAACATTTTCTTTTTTTCATTTGCGATGTCAAGACAACTGCATTATTTGAGGTATGTTATACCTGACAGTGACTGCCAGGATACCACCAGATAAGATCTTAATTCTTCAACGATAAAAAAAAATTTAAATTTCGAAAATATATATCTCTTGAACCTACCCCATTTTCTTAGTCGTGCATTTGAAGGATACACGTTACACAAATGAGCTGGTAATGTTGATGTAACGTTCACGTCGTCAATGGCAATATTTCCATCCTTAGAAAACCGTGCAGCTTGGATGACAATCTGTGTTACAATATTTCAAAAATGCCTTTGAGTGGATATCCATGATATAACAAAACATCTGGTCCTATGTGTGTACTTATTTATCGAAGTTTTGTTAACAGACGTAGACACAATTTTTTTCTATTAATATTTCGACATGGTACTTGTATTTTCTTATGCTAACCCTTATATTATCTGCAGGTGTAAAGTCCAAGGGTAGCTGAGCCTTGTTCCAGCCATTACTGTAATGCCCTGCATCGCTGCTATGGTTTCCCTCTAGCTGCCATACCAGAACTTCCTTTCTGGGTGATCTAAGGACAACCCGTAGCGAATCGACATCTTTGCCAAACATTTGGTAGTAGAAGGATAAGCAAGAAACGTTCAATTGCACCCGTGAGCTAACTAACGTAGCGAGTGGACTTCGGGTTCTCGAGCCAGCTCCTGACTGCATCTGAAGGTAATGGCCTGTTAACATCAACAAAATGAAATTGACGTGGCTACAATTAGGAAAGCCAAATGCAACATGGTTGTTAAATATTTTAAAGGCGTATCCATTTTAGATAATGGTTTGGAATTGTACGTGTTGTTGTATCCATAAATGACCATGTTGAGGATGATTCTTATCATGCGGGAAGCTTACCTAAATTGCTGCGGTATCGGCTTGTCTTGCACATGTATGACACTTGGCCATATGTTTGATTGCAGGCAACATCAGTCAATCGACCAGCATCCGATAATGATCCAGAGACTATTGTTCCACATCTATCTCTACCACCATTAGCACTTGGTCTGCCTTTCATCCAGATGCCTGTCAGATTCATTGCTGTACCATCATCGTACGTCCAAAATCCTGTCCCATTGGCATCACGTATGCCAATATAGTACTGTAAACCGACGTTTGATAACACTTGACTTCTAATAAAATGCCACTCGTCGCTGTCCCGAATGTCAGCAAGCCGGCTGTTCTTCTGTTGGCATTTCTTCTGAGCCTCGTGCCAAGTAATATTTGTTTGATTGTGCATGCTGTAACAGTGTCCCTTGTACAAGTGCGACCAGCCAGTGAGACAAGCAGCTAAAGGTAGGATTTTGAAATTAAAAACAGAAATATAACCTAGTAGGCGAATTGTTACATTAACTAAACTCGTATCCATTATAAACTTAGTTTAAAATGTTTAAACGTTACATTACTTACGTGCTCCCAAGGTGTGGTCAAGTGCTGGTTGTTGGGTGGTGGATGCAAGACCAGTAGCCTGCCGTCGCACCCATGTTAGTCTGTTATTTGCGTTCGATGTTGTGTACGAGCATAGGTTCTTTTCAAAATCGCACTGATACACTGTAATTGAATAATAATCAATGATGAACAACACTAGGAGTAGTTTTCTTTATAATTTGTTTCTGTTTTCTAGTGCTGTACTTACTTTTTTCGGTGACACATGTAACACCGGCATCTTCATAATGTCCGCAGTTGTGCCTTCCCCATGAATTATGCTTGCAGGAGCCGAGGGTTTGTTCACTTCCAGAGCACTGAACGTTGTCCAGCCATATTTTTCCGGATCCTGCTGCAAAAGTACCTCCAAAATGGGCCTTCAGTGCACCTAGAGACATACATTACGCAATTGTTCCTTTGAATACTGGACAATATCACACTTTACAAATTGCTGAGCTATGAACCGTTTATAACCGCTATTACCGAAGAAAATTAAAAAAGAACTTGAAAGCGTAAAGATAAAATCTATCCGTGCTAATATGAAAAATGAAGTGCAGCTCCACTTCTTGACGTTGAAGCTAGCTGATGTATCTCTAATATAAGATATGACAGTCCATGAAAAGTACAAACCTATGAATCCTAGCATTCTGCATGCAACATTAGCATCTCTTATATCCCAAAGGTCGTCGCACACAGTGCCCCATATTCCGTTATGGTATACCTCTACACGACCAGAATATTCGTTACCTTCAGCTAACCGGATTTGTTTCGGTTCTTGAAAATAAAATAGATAACATTACTAGGATATAATAATAAAGCATGGCCATTTTGGCAATGCATGCAATTTGGGGCCAAGATCCACGGTCCGATCTCCAGGATCTCGTTTGGACTTCTTTTGGATGAAAGAAGAAAGTGGGGTGAAGTGCACACCGTCAGCTCCCGGAAGAAAAGCTACCAGCTTGAGGCCTTGTTTAGTTAAATAAGCCAACTGATATCAAGAGGTATTTTTGATAGACATTTTGATAGATTTCTTATAGTAAACGATCTTACTTGGTGTCGGTGCTGGCGTCGTTATTGGTATTGTAGTCGGTGTGTAGACACCTGTCAAGGAAAAGCACTTGAAAATTACATCAATCTTATCTAAGCTCAAATCAGACAAATGATTATCATTATTACGCGCTGGCCATAGTTTTGCGTTCTATGAGCTCGGAGATCCTCTCAAGGATGGAGATGCCTCGAGCTGTGCGAGTCACTATAGGGTCCCCTGCCTGGATGCATAAGTCTAAAAAGTGTCTTCATATTTGAACGCTGTACCTTTGCCACAATATCGGAGATTGCAAGATGGTGGCTTTTGGAGCTCATAAACGTAAAAGTTCGAACAGTTCTTCAGTCGGATTGAAGTGGACCATTTACAGCAATCACCAAAATAACTAAAACAAACTTTTCTTGTGACCATTCCTTCGCTGACCGATGGATGAACTGAAAATGAAAGAAATTCAACTGTTTATAGTATCATAACAAGCTATACATGAATGAACAATCATGGGAAATTATTCATCTGATTGTCAAAAATGAGTAGGCAGATAGACTACGAAGGTGAAAGACTGAGGAGAGGGGGGAAGGAAGGAAGGACGGATAAATAACGGGAATAAAAAGAACTACTGTACCTCCATTCAACCATCCTGATGCCCTTGTACCACATCTGTTTTCAGGAACACAAGACGAAGCCATCTCATCACCTGCAGATCCCATGAAACGATGCCACTGACCAGGAATGATACTGCCTTTTCTATCGCATTGATTGACTTGACCCATAAAGTATTTGGACCTGTCACCGCTGTTAAGTGTCCTGTACCTTGTACATTCGTCGTCAACCGTGCCTGGGTAAATAAAAAGTTATAATGAAATTAGATTTTATATACTTGGTATTGAGGCTCAGCACAACTGCCTGAACTGCGGGGATCTTTCATTTATTTAACCAAATGTGCTGTATGTTTGACAGGGCTGGAACAAGTTTTCTAATGGCATGAGGGGCTCCTCGGTAGTTTCCCATTTGCCTGTCACCTCTGTGGTCCGGGTTCAAGGCCAGGCAAGGATCATAAATTACATTATGTGAGTAGAATTTCTTTGGTGTTTTTGTTTCTTTTACGGCAAGGATTTTTGCTAGATTTTGTTACTTCCGTAAAAAATTAATATGTCTGTTTAGTGTTATAAAATGTAGTAAAAGCTTGCGTGAACGAAGGTCACGGAAGGGCCCTGTAGGGAGAGTGATGGTTGTAGAATCATTTTGGATAAGTTACTACCGTTTGCACATGCAGACCATGCATCCTTCGAATGGTCACAGCTGTGGCGTCCCCATGGATTCTTTTTGCATTGAAGCAAGTTCCTCTCTCCTCCTGTGCACTTAACATTGTCAAGCCAGATCAGGCCAACACCTCGAGGCTTGTTTAACGACGAGACGGCTCTGCCAAGGCCTGGGTACCCCAACATCTTACAGACTACCGTCGCATCTTCGTTACTCCACATATTGTTACAAACAGTTCCCCAGTGTCCATTGTGGAATACCTCAACCCGACCTTGAAGAGGATTCGGATCACCGGCTAACCGCACGTCGCCTTCAAGGGCTGAGGAAACAAAGTAAGGGTCGTGCTTAATATCAACTGGCCATTGATGTATTCAACAACTGAGCTAAAGAGGCTTCTTGATTTTATTTTGAAACAAAATTAGTAGGATAAAGTAAAAACATTTACAATTTACACACCATTCATTGCTAGTGGCGTTGCTGTGCTGGGTGTCATGTTGCACGTTTTGTTGGACACGGCGATGGTATCTATGGCAATGTCGCCTTTTTCAGAATTGCCACGCACTCCTTCAAATATGACCTGATTGGAGGTGACAAAATCAGCTGACTTATTTAGTGTTATTAAGTGCCATTCCACTTATTATTTTGTTATTAGGCAAGCGATCTCTTGCAAACAGCAATTCTTATTGGCAGATTTTTAAAAGTAGATCTTACCCTCAGTCCTTCATCGCCAGTGATATTGATAGGTACTTGTCCTTGGATCCACGAGTTTCCTTGATCCCCACTTATTGTCCATAGCTTTACCGTAGATTGAGACATTTC
>JAABNW020032229.1:0-10308 GCA_015164035.2 Radianthus crispa
TAAAGTAAACCCCCGGATTAGCACGACCGTTATTTGGCGCGCTTGTACTAATTTAGATGACGTCACCTAAATAACTTCCTAAATTTACTAAATTTATTTAGTTATTCAACAGTGAGACTAAATGCACTCTATTTTCAATGTTGTCGCTGTTTGTTCTTGCCTTTTTTCTGTGACAAGGATCTCCCCTCCCCCCTTCTATGCCTACATGACCTACGTGATCAAGTAACCGCTGAATGAGTTTACGGTAACCCTGTGTTGGTAATGTTTGTATAAACTCATTCAACTGGAAATTGTCCTCTGTCATCAAGACTGCGACTTGTCTGTTCAAGCAGGCCTTCAAGATTGAGGTACGTAAAGTGTGTCCTTTACAAATTTCAAGAGCACTCATATGCTCATTACCGTTCTATCTTCCAAAAGTAAATCTTTTTGAACTGCTGGAATGGTTTCCAAGTTACAAAGTTGTTGAAGATGGAGATTTCAGACGAATCTGTCCATTTCGTTCGGACCGAGTTGTCCAAATCCTACAATAATCACAAAATCATCATTGCTCCTTCCAAAGTTGAAGTGTATTCTGCCAAGGCGAAAGACTTTCTGAAAAAACCTTCAGATGTCAAATGGAGGCTGATAGGCTCAGGGATTCTAGCTGTCGTTTATGATACAAAAGAGAACAGTGATAGACTACAGCTGTGTTTAGCATCTCCGAAGACAGCCAACATTTTATGGCAAGAAACTGTAGTCCCTTATACCATTATTGACAGTCCTCATCCAACTTTTCATACTATTACTAGTACAAGAAATTATCTCGAACGAACAGGAATACTCTACCAAAACAAGGCAGTAGCAAGACTAGTGTTTCAGGTCATGACTATGTTCACCTCACAGACTCGTTCTCAAGGCTCCAAGAAAGTTCTACGTTCTCAGTCTTTCAGTGTTGGCCCTCGGCCCAAAACAACGCCAGCAGCACGAGGCATAAACAACAAATTGGAAATGTGTACTATAGCGTTTTCTAAAGTCCATGTTCAACGAGTTTATAGCACTTCACGTTCATTACCAGGGGTATCTGGGCCGATGACAGCCACCATATGCACTCCTAGTCCATCACGAATTGCTGTCACACCAAAGAGAAAATTCTCAAGTCCCCCTGCGATAACGAAATGTAGAGAAACTCTACCATTAAGCCTTATGACCACGGATTTATGTACGACCGAGCTTTAAAATTATACCAAATAGAATATAGTTTTATTTTGAGGGACTCCGCTGTTTAAAGATAGTCAATCGTCTGGAAGTTCTACAGAGTAATGCAATTATTCGATGAACATCTTGAGTCAGTTAATGTTAATGAAAATTCAATTAGTATCTTGATTTTTTCCTTGGTATTTATCCAAAGGTTAAATGCTGGACTGGTTCTTGTTGGTTTCCACTGCACGATACTTTTAAATACAAAATTATTGAAAGACGCTCTAGAGTGTTTGCTGTTTATCCACACACTCGGTGTTTGTTGTGCTAGATGGGAATATTGGTGCATTGATTGATCGCCGGAAATGACAAAAAAAAATCTTCAAGACTCTTCGATCTTCAAGCTTTGGGAAGTAAACGAGAGGGATTTCTGGTAAAATCGGGTTTATCTTCGAGGATTTCATCTCATTTCTCATCCGTATGCTCTTGTTGAGCACGAAACATCTGAATGGATTTGAATTTTTCCTTCGCAAAAGTAAGCCAATATTCGTCTAGGTTCATGAGTTCAAGCATGAAAAGTCAAGCCACAAGAACACTATTAAGATACAAAGATTTTGCGGTTTTGAAGGATGGTTACAGAAATCCTTGGTTTTCCTGTATCTTTCTTTTAAAGGTGCTCCTAAGCGCCAAGTATCCATGACTTGTCAAATTGAAAACCATGTTGAAAGACTTTCACTGGACTTGAATGAAAGTCGAAAACTTTTCGGCTGAAGATCTAATTGGTTTTGGCGTTGTCAACTCCAGATAATCAATAAAAAGTCATCGTACTAATCTTCGATGTTTGAAGAGGCCAAACAATTTGGGTGGAGCTTAGACTGCGACTCAATAAGGTCAAGTCAGATTTTATCTGAAAAGGATTAAACAATTTTTAAATAGCTCAAGATGCGCCCTGCAGAAACAGTTTGTTATGAGAATGATATTCAATTTTATTAATGATTGAAATTATTTTAGTGTTTTAGAGAGCGTTCTGCTGTGCACTTTGTTGGCTTCTTTGTACTTATAAGTTCAGCACTTAAATGGCTTCTGCAGCACTAGGATGGGTTTCTTTTAAAACCATTCAAGTGGGCGAACATCGGGGAGCAAAAACAAGTCCACGTATGACAGGTAGTTATAGGAACTTCTGTTAGGAGAGGGAGTATAATTGTTGTGCACTTTGTTGGATTTTCGAAGTTGATATGGCTCTTGTACTGCAGTGAAATGGCTTCCGCGCGCTATAATGGATTTTACTATGAAAACCATTTAAAACAAAGTGAACGTCGGGTTAGGAAAAAATTCAGATTCTCCGCTACTTCTGTACTTTTGGCTAGAAAATAGTTCAAATAAGACTTAGTTGAGTTGTGTTAGAACCACCCACTCGTGGACGAGGGGATTTCATCTTCGAAGTCGATACGATCAAAGCACTTACAGGATTTCCGCAACAACTACCCAAATGCCTGCGGCACCTTTGGACGAGGTCGACAAATTAAGTCAATGTACTTAGGAATTAAACTTCTAATATTTTTGTCAGTTGATGGTTGAGTATACAACAAGAGTTACAAAATCCTTGATATTTGCTGGAGGTTATTTGGTAAAATCAACGGAACGCATTATTTGCCGGCCCTCGAGCGCCAAACCAGTGATTAGGTTATCGTTAATTATGTGTTTAAGATGTCGAGTCAATCAGCTTAAGATGCTTGTTTCACTGATCTAAATGTGCGGCTTGGTCTTCTAAGGTTTGCGCACACTTACAATTCTTCGCGCGCAGCTCGAAAGTACTTCCACGCACACCAGGAATAAGTGCAGGTCGGAAGAGGTCTTGGATCCAAATTTTTAAATCCCCAAATTATTTCGTTTGCAAACTGTCGTCTTAAAAAAATCCGTAATATACTTGCAGACTTGATAGCGGAGTTGAACAAGCCAGAAAACCTGGAGCATTATCGTTAGCTTCTGCCATGAATCGACAATCTTGATGGCTACCATTTTGATAAATCTAATTTACTCCTTTAATAATTTTTTTTGAAGAATGAAGAAGTAGGATAATGAGGTATGAGCTTTTCTATGTTTTAAAATACATTCTTAGACACTCAATAATCTCAATTTCGGTCATTTTGAATTCACAAAAACCTAAAGTTCAAAATCTCTCTCCCTGATTTGGAATTAAGATGTACCATGCAACCAATGGTCTTGCCTGAAGGACAAACTTATTCTATTCAAAAACCAACCATCTATAACATCTGTCAGGATGAAAGCAATCCGGATATGAGTCACTCTGCAAACAGCACTGCTGATAGCACTATTCAAATAGAAATGATAATATCCATTGTCTGAGGTCAGTCAGCTGCAGTCATAACAAAGAACATGGAGCTGAAATCTAAGAATTCAAGCACCTAAATTATTCAAGGTAATCTATTTTGAATCCAACCTGTTGTTTAGATTGCTAACAGTAAGCTTGGTAATTAAGAGTATTCAATCAACCATTAAATCTGGTTCAAGACCAAATATATGTTTCTAATCTAACGAAAGGAAGCATGTACAGTGGATGATTGCAGTGATAGCAGCAGACTTATGAATCAATCAAACCAGAAATGAGTATGAGTAAAATGGAGAGATGAGACTAGGAGACAAGGTACAAATTGTTCATTGGCAAATCAAATCAAATATTGGTTTTAGACCCTTACCTTTCTCCTTACTTCAACTGATTTCAAATCATTAATCATTTAAACATCGTACTTCATTAGTTTGCAAAGAAAAGCATTTTCTACCTGACAGTGATTTTTCTATTCCAAACTGAACAGTCATCCTCATAAGTATCTAGTGATCAGCTTGTCCAGTCAACTAAGGCTTGATAGTTGGCAAATTAGGCTAAAGACCTAGACTTGCATGAGATTCAAACAAGCATCTCATTGACTGGGAAACACTGACACATGGTTTGAAATGAAAAAAACATGCCTCAAGCTAAAAGGGTCAACAATGTGGTTTCATCAGGAAGTAACAGTAAAGTGTTGATTCCTTAAGTTGCATTTAGAAGACAGTCTTTTAAAGTCATCTGATATTCAATATTCCATACAAGTGAGCACAGAGATTCTGAAAGGTCTTTGTTATCAACAATGCATGAGGAGTTTTCATACGGACAGTCTCTGAAACAAAGTTTTGTTTCCTGAAAAAAAGAACTTTGTGAGAAGGGGAAAAAAGGCATTTGTAAAAGAGGAATGTTAAAAAATGAAAATGTATCAAAAGTAGAAATGAATGGATGGATGGATGGATGAAAGAATAAATGAAACAATGACTTCATGAATATTAAATCAGTGTATAAACGAGTCAAGTGAAACCCACAAGATGTGATTAAAATATATCAGGAAGTACACAATAATATATGTAGTTTTTTTTCTTTGATAACATTTTATTGTATCCAGCAAACATTAATTTCTTAAAATGTACAGAAATACATTCCGACAATAATCCCTTGCAGAGGCAAGCTTGTCTTCCACCAGCATGACTATATACATGAGGAGTAGAAATGCTAATGGTTCAGACCACTCTTTCAAAAATTTGTGTATAACATATTAAAACACCATTTACATTATTGATAATTTCAGCTGAATATTAAAATTCTGCTGCCGTGATTGTTAATTTTACAACATTTCCTTAACCAATCCTTTGAGCGCTAACTAGAAGTGCTTCCTCCCTAACACCTGGAAAGCTTCTTATCTTGACTGATCAAGATTGTATAACTAAAAAGAGAGGTTTTCTATAAAGCTGAACCATAGATGATGTTGATCCATTAGAGACAAAAGAATCAGTGTGTGGTCTCACAGCGTCAATTAGTCTAATACCCACTCCACTAAGGAAAATCCCTCCAGTACTAAAAAAATATTAGGATTTGATCTACTGGGAAGATAGGAATAGAATAGGTTTATGACAGTACAAAGAGTATTTGAAGACTTCACCAAAGAAAGGGTTTAAATAACCTATTGATTTAGAGTTTTAATTCTCTTAATAAGTTACCATGTCATTGGAAACCAGCAGTGATCAAGCAGAGACATGCATTTGCCAAATCTGGGGTGCTTGTGGTTTCATTTTACAAAAACAGTGTCTCCAAACACCTTTAGTCTTGATGCTCAGAATTGTGACAAATTTGAACTTTCATTCAAAGATTATTTTGGAGTAAATTATACCAAAACAAAATACACATTATAGCAATAAACAAAAATACAAAACTAAATTTTCGAATTATCCTAAACTGTTATTACTGCATTTGAAAAAATTAGAAAACAAAGGCATATTATTAATGAATATATTATTTAAATATATTAATACCATTAATTTCACACAGATAATACTATATTGAAAACAATACAAAAGACTTGAAACTTGGCAAATGAATATGTACAGGGCTACAATTTTCTGTACTTCGAGCTGCTTAATTACTGGAAGTTATTTTTCTTAAATAGAAAATGAAGTCAAAAATCTGGAGATTAGTGGAAAACGAAAGGGAAGGCACAGAACCAATACTGTATTGGTAATAAAGGTTGGCTTGTTCACAAAACATCCAATAAATTAGATAGAGGAGAATTGCTATTTTGAATTTGATTAAATATGTGTTAACATGTGCTCAGTTTGATTCATTTGGGAACAGTTCTAAAATAAGACATGATTTCATGGATTATATCTTTATGTATTGTGTATTGGCTAAAGAACTTTAAAAAACGTCCTTCCAAACACCTCTACGTATGACTAGGTATATCTTGTTTTTCTTAGCTTGACAAAATATTTTAGCTGTACTCAACAAGGTGTTTTTTTTTTTAATACCTTAGACGACTTTTTATTAGAAAAATATCACTCTATTAGTTTATCAGTTTTGGATTGAACGAGTACGATTTAAGGTTATCACAATATTCCAGTTAAATGAAGGTGAAACTTAATCTTATAACAGCAATAAGCTGTTACCTAAAAAGGGTTAGCAAACACAGCTGAACAGCAACAGAACAGCCTTTGTTGTACGTAACTTACTATTGAACAATCAAACATGCAAGACGTCCCACATTCGAAAACATCATGGCTCCAAATTTGTCTCCGTGAAAGTAATTGATCAGCGATATTTCCTTTATTATACAGCAATCCAACTTATTTATAATCCTGAATGCGCTAAATTACGCCCTGACTAAGGTCAATATTCATCTCATCTCGAGTGCTTTCTTCACATCTGGTTGAATGTCATGTTGCTTTCGATTCGATGGAAGGACGATTTTCGATATCAACTTTGATTTCTTCCTCGACTCTCACCGTCTTCGTTTCGTGACGCTAAAAGCCCTTCTGAGGTTGGATGCTCGACTAGAATGGCCATTCATAGACTTACTCTCCTTCTTTGAGTCTGAATTCTTCGAGCCAAGTCCATCGTTTACAAGTGTAGCGTTCGTAATACTTGTAACATGACTAAACAAACATGGACTCGAAATTTCATTCTTTTTCAACTTACGAAACTTTTTCAGTCTCTCGTTACTCGTCGAAACATGAAGCTGATCTATTTCTGGTAACGACGACGTGTGTATAACGTCCTCTAAATTCGCTTTAACGTCTTTCAAAAATAATTTGGCGGCGTCTTCATCGGCGAACCTGAGGCCTGCCATCACACCGCCACCAGTAGACAAAGCCATAACATGAAAATTCCCTTGTTGTTCTCTGTAGTTTGAATTCACTGTGATTGTTTCTTTCCAAATACAGAACCCACTTTGTTTATCCATTAAAGATATACTCATTCCTCGTGGATTCCTGGATCCACTGTCCCCTAAATTCACCACAATAGCGGGAATTCCAGTTCGTACATACTGCCACGAGTTGGTTGAAGTTTCCACGGTTGGAGGCTGCCACAAGTATAAATTTGCCACAGCATTGCACACGAATACCTTGCTAGATAGACATGAAAGCGAAAGTTTTATCTTGAAAATATCTTTTTCTCCAAGTTTTTGAGATAAGGTATCATCGCTTAGAGCTTGGCGAACAGACATTTCAGCAATCAACCTAGTATTTTTGGAATATATGAAGTGAAATCTACCTGGAGCCTTCAAAGTTTGTTGATTTCAATAACATTAACAGTAGTCGGTTTCATTATCCTGCGTGTCTGTGCTGTTGTTCAATGGAACCCTCTCAAAAGAACATCCCACACCTTACCAAACACGATATACGAGCTCCTGCCGGAGTCCACAAACACTAGAAGAGAATTTAAAGTGCGAAAATCCGATTTTCACGGTCTTGTTTGATGCCCGCGTTCGAAGTGTCTTGCTCTCGAGTCCTGTTCACAAATAACATCTGATGTCACGTGGGGTGTCTCATCACATTAGAACGAGGTGGGGTCGTGACGTCTAGTGTCACGTACTCTAAAATGTCACGCTTGAATTCGTTACCCGGGTTTTCTCGGAGCTACAATAGTAAAGAATTGAAAATCAAAGCGTATGAAAATTTAAAATTTACTAATGCGTTTTTGATTGTTGTTCCTGACTTTAACTGCAACATAACATAACTGTTGATTGGAAGGCCATATAAGGATGCCATATAAGGTAGGCTAGTTGAATGTCATTTTACTTGAAGCCAGACGTGACCAAGATCTAATCCACATTATCCCTCGAACAAAGCTCATAATCAAACTATATTAACTTTAGACTGTAGAGATTAGGAAATTATTTGGACATTGTATTTCTTTTCGGTTTGTGTTTCTATATGTCGGCAGTGGTTTGGGGATAGTCTATTTGTATTGCAGTGATCATATCCTGATAATTCATTCATCAGTAGCGGGAACGTCAGGGACAAAATATTCAACGTGTAACGACAAATAGAATATCACGGAAGTTATTCAAAACTACTATCATGATGACTCTTTCCTGTTTTGGATTGTCATTCTCTTTCTCTCTCTCTCTCGTTCATTTCTTCTCTTCATTTTCCTTTCCTTTCCTTTCTTATTTTCTTTTCTTAAACCCTTTCCTTTCCTTCTTTGCTTTCTTTCATTCCCTTTTCCGGAAAGACATTCAGAAGAATCGAGCATGCTTCCTGCCGTCGTCCATAGCAGTAAACTGCTAACTAAGTCTGCAAACATGATTAAACAGGACTGTACAGCAATACGAGGACTCGCGAACCAATGTCTTACCAGACGTGTTACAGCAAGTACGTGTGGGACACGACCATCACCGGATGTGCCCAGCAGGTCCAGGTTAATGACTGCTTGACCTTGGCGAAAACAGACTGTCAAAGAGACAATTGACAGTTCTTCAACACTTGAATGACTCCAGCACAATAGGCCCCTTTGCAGCACGCAGGAATGCAGCTGAATTTTGAGGGCAAGACAAAAGAATCCTTATGATAAAGATCCAGAAAGCTATTGTTTTGTCTAGCAAACCTCTGGACGAAGCATATTCTGGTAACGTTGCCAGTGCACTAAAAGCGCATTATGTGGAGTATGTGCCTTGAATTTTACAACGGCAACCGGAAGTAGACAGTTAAGGAAGACAGTTTGTTCGCATGTGGAAATCATTTCCTATTCATAGCTTTCCTAGATGTCTATTTTCATTGGCCTTAAAATAACTTCATATAGATGGAACACGTGGATGACTATGAAATTCCACGTGTGCGTCGCTGCTACGCGCGGCTGCCTTTTCTCAACTGGTGGGGTTTTTTTAATTACGGCATTCTCCCATTTTCTGGGCCAAATTTTTCCATTAGTCCCAGTCTGTGCTTTTATTAAAATGTCCATCCCATTTTCGCTTTTTCTCCTTGATCCAATGGGGGAAACGTGTAAGCAAGAAATCTGCACAATAGACTTTTGGGCGAATAATCACGTATTTTTACCTTGGATATTTTTCTTTGTTTTGTGGTTGCACATAAGAAGACGCATGAATATGGATGCCACCCCAACAAAGAGTCTTATTCTCAAGAGAATGACACGTGGTCAAATGGGAAAAACATTACACCATAGGCAAACGGAACTCTTTAAAAACTCCGTTTTGTTTTGGCTGAACGTTTTTCTCTCTCGCTTGCAGTGCGTATTAGATTCAAGGCAGGTGGGGTTTGCAGACGACTACGCTGCTGCATGTTGGAACATGAAGGTCAATGCTCTCTCTCTAGCCCATCCAGTTTACCCCATGTAGCCCTGACAGAATTCATTAATTGAGGGATACCGTGTCTAGTGCAATTCAGCCGAGGTATTTTGTCGTTTATGTCCTGTTTGCTTTCTTATTTCATTGAAATACTCCAGGCATGACTTCCTTATGAAGTAAGCGCGTCTTACCACACCCATGCCAAACAAAGAGCGGATAGCAGAAGTTCCGTCAAGATATAATCCACCTTCAAGCGTTTGAGAACAGGCTTCATATACGAGGTTCATCTTGAAAAATGGGAGCTGCAGTTTGCTTTTCTTTTGGGAAATGGGAAAAAAGGGATTCATGCTCTGGGTTTGGGATCCAAAAACAAAAAAATCAACAGAAAAATCGGAAAGATTTTTACATTTGAGAGAAACAGGCTTGGGTTGAGAATTGGGTAAATTTTGAACGGGGTGATGATTTCTTTCTCTAATGGTTTTGCACGAGAGGAAACACAATTATGGATATCACTTAAACAAAGAATCTTAATCAAAAAAATAGCATATGCTCTCAAATGGTAGTCTAAAGCATTAGCCCAAGTTGGGGAAGTATGCATAAAGGAAGTTGGAAATCTAAAAGGGCGAGTGATGTTAGGGGGGTGGGTGTACGAGAGTGGGACAGGTAAAAACAGCAACTGACCATACAGGTACAGGTTTGTGTTTTTTTTCCGTAAGAGTTTAATAAAATTACAAGATATATGTCAAAATACCACATTCTTTAGAATCGCAATTATAATTTACATGATTTGAAAATATTGATCAAAACAAAACTTTAGCTCATCACAAAAAAATACAAATTATTAATCCTGAATTGAACTTTGACCTTATCTATTTGCTAATTGTTATGGTTGGATTTTAGTCTTGGTGTAGATTTTTACAAGGCAAGTGTTGGTATTAGTGATTGGAAATCCAAATATTCTGGTCAGCAAATTTTCCTTCAATGCATAGTACATCTAGAGTACAAAGTT
>JAABNW020032341.1:0-10681 GCA_015164035.2 Radianthus crispa
AAAAGGATTGTTTGTGTTTAATATATATGTGAATCCTAAATTCCCCCCCTCTTGAAAATTCCTGGATCCGCCCCTGACCAAACAACCCTTTACAAAGAACTAAATGTTTGGATGCTTACTACATTGATGTCTTTATGGATGCCATCAAAGTCCTGTAACTCTCTCATGCAGACTTTGAATGTGCTAGGTGAGACGTCCTCGGTCCAGAGAGTTGCTGCGTCGTGTTTGAGTCCAATACGAGTGTGCTCAGCGGTCAAAAGTACCGAAGGTGACGACAAGAACTTATCCTAAAACACATCAAAATAAAGGTCCTTGTATTACGTCGGTAACCTAAGACGATAGTTACCCCCCCCCCCCCTCTCTCTCTCTCTCTCTCTCTCTCTCTCTCTCCATCGGTACCATCGGTTTTTTTCGGGTACTTGAATCTAAAGCTATACGCAAAAGAAGAAGCAAAGATGTGAGAATCGACTATGACCTGACCTCTTGCCGCTCACGAACTATAGTTGTGCCTATACATCAAACTCTTCAACAACAAGCGTTTTCCATTTATACGTACCGCCGGCAAACTGAGAGCCTTGCAAGTTGTTCCTTCCCACCATTCAGACATGACTTTCTCTCCTACCACCCCTCCCTTTGGCGAACCTTGGAACGCTATCCAGTCGATGTACGTCTTGCCAAAGTTAGTGGGGACTGTTCCTTCATACTCATTCCTTCCAGCCTTCAGAGCACATACAGTGAATTTTGAGTGGCTGATTTTCTCGACCCAGTTGGTGATGGCGTCGTGTACAACGCTCGTGTCTTCCGTGTCATGGTTGACCGTTGCAAGAACGTGGACGGGTAAATTGGAGTACCATAGGCTGCCATTGTAAGTGACTTCGACGCACTGTACATCGATGATGTCGAGTAGGAGCTGCGCACGACCACGCTGTAGAATAAATGCTGGTAAAGAAGCAGGGGTGAATGAGGATCACGAGAGAGCGAAAATTCGAAAGGAAGAGCTATGTAGAACAAGGAACGAAGAAAGGAAAGATTCCCAGAAGCATTAGGAAAATACAAGAATACATGCAATCTACGGAAAGAAACAAGGAGCAAAGAACCAAGCAAAGAAAAAAAATGAGGAACAGATGGGTGGACGGAAGGAAAAATAAACGTTTCAAAACTGTCACTTACGTCTACAACTGCCAGCGTGTGCAATGGGTATATTCTGTTTACTATTGCACATGGATCTCTTGTAGAGACACTCATTGTCGTAGGTTATGCCTGCAGAACTGCACAGCATGTTCTCGTAAGTAGGGCACGGATAGTTACACACGCACCGAGCATCAGTTGCACCGAAGGCAACACACTGTCCGTAGAAACTGCAAATCACATCCAGACATGGATCTAGATCTGTGAAAATGCAATGAAAATAGACAGAAAATCAAAAGCAACACGTATCGTTGGCGGCGGCGGCGGTGGCGGCGTTACAGCATGTTGACCAGATAAGCAGTGATCTTGTTTTCTTGCGCTTCTATGCCTCGTGATGTCGTCGTGTCGTGTGGCCGCTCTTTACCTCCACAAAATATCAGCGCCCCTTTGTATGGTGTTACAAAGTACAACCAAGGTCTATTACGTGGATACGCAATCTGATTTGTTGTGTGTTATGAACGCAATTTGTATTGGAGAAATTATCGCTCTGTCATCTTACCTCCTAACGCGAGAAACTGAATCTCGAGGGGAGTGTGTCTGCCTCTGAGTTTTTGCCCATCCTTCATACACACCTCAAAACCGTTGACATCCAGATTCTACAAACAGTAAGAAAACCACTGTAACGAGCAATCATTTCCTGGTGATTGGTATTCCCGGTTTTATTTTTCATTTGTTCAGTTTCTCTATCCCAGGATCGATGACGCATGTGAAGTTTACCCTCAATGACGCTTTTCCCCAAAGTCCGATGTTCAGATGAACTGGCACACTTCTTAGATTCTACCATGCGAGTAGAGCCCTTTAACCTTCTCGTGCGAAAAAGAAGGAGGCTCGCAGGATAAGGGTATACAAGATTGGAGAGCCTATGTGTGCTTACCTCGATCCAGTTTGACATGGTGTTGGTGTCAGGGGAGATGGATCGTGGATTGCTGGGATCATAAGTATGAGAAACAGACGTAATGATGACAGGAGGCTCGTAAAACTTGTAATCAAAGGTGGAATTCTGAAGCACAAAAAAAGAAACTTGTTCACGGTACAACAGCCATAGAAGTGCAGCATCAGCTAGCAATTGAGCATATGGTACATGTTCGTTACATTTAGTTAGAAACCTTAAGATCGTCCACCGCGAACCGCTTTACTTTGCTGTAAGGTAGATCTGTTTAACTCTCTTGGAGGAGGGCTTACCCGAGAGGATGGCACTTACTGTTCGGAAAACTCCCTTAGCATGACTTGTGTTTATGACCTGAACAAAAGCGAAACAACCTACCATGCAAAAGCTGTACTTCCTCCCCCTGGGTGGGATACCTTCGTTCAACATCCTCAACATCTTTTTTTCCTTTGCCTTCCAGTTGCCTGGTTTGACTAGCATCGCTATCCAATCCTTGTAAAAAAAAACATGAAAATTGTCAGATAATCAGTGAATCTCACTAGATGTTGTAACTCGCAGGCAGACAGACAGACACGATCAGAGTCTCAATCCGTTCACTTACCACTTCAATAGCTGCGTGTTCACCATTAAAATTTTTCATCTCTCGAAGACAAACTTGAAACGATTGAGGGCGAACGTTTTCTACCCATATTGTAGCAGCATCTCTCTTAGCTTCTTTTTGTCCGCTATGAACTGCCGAGGCGTAAACATCTGGTTTCCCGCCAAAACTCTAAATATAGAAATGACCAGGGACGTATCATCGAAGCTCATAATGACAAATAAGAGAAGGGGACGCAGAAAAAGAAGGAACAAGCATTATAACTATTTGATAACCCTACCGAAGGATAAAAGATTTCTTCACAAGTAGTCCCAGACACAAAACTACTCAACATATGACGTCCTGATTGGGATCCCTGTGGAGTCTGCTCAAATGCCATCCAGTTGACAATCAACGTCTTCATATCTCGATAGGGACCAGCAGTTACTGCACATGCCTTGAATCCTGTTGCCGTCACACCTTCGATCCAGCTCACCGCGGCTTCATAGGTGTTACCATTGGGATCCTTGTTGAACAGAGAGGTGTGAATGTGTACGTCTGCTGACTGGAATGGCGACTTAAAGGTTATGTTGCCACAGGAAAAGTAGGTCTTACCAGCAGGGAAGTGGTTCATTCCAAACTGAAGGCCCTGACCTGGATAAGTAATACATTGGTTGAAATAAAATGCCCGCGGATGGGGACGCAGCCATCAAACAAATAGCACAAAACAGCCACATCCTGCAGAAGAACGTATAAAGCCACCGAATGATCTAGAGTCTGTGCGGATACTCCTGACCTGGCAATATTCTTACTCTCAAAGGCTCTCCACCTTTCCCTACCATGGAACTTAAATCGATGGATTAGCCAATTCGTTCAACAAGGTTAGGCTCTTGGGGACAAAAGAAAGTAAATAAAAGTTGGAAACTCGACAAGGTTCTGGTGTAAGAATATCATTTTCATTCCATTCTATTCCCGTTTGTGATTGCCTCTGCAATCCCAGTGTATTAAAGTCTAGCTCCACAAAGGCCAACGCCAGCCCCTATTTAACTATTGAGTCTAACTATAACATTATAAAAGGAAGTAAATCGGCACACAAACCTTTAGACGGTGCAAGAAACAACACGAACTCAAGCAAAAACCAACTTGCGACGTGAAACAGCATGGCTGTTGAAATTTCCAGCTTCCTGAGGTTACCTGAACCAGTAGTTAGAAAGAAATTAGAAGAATTAGCGTTTGAAACACACAAGGAATGTTGACCGCAGAAGAACAGTTCTAGCTTGCGCTGGAATATATAGTTTTCAACCAGTTGCACGCTATTTAAAGCAAGCACATTTCTGCTCTTTTTTTGTACTTTCGCTAATATTCCAGTGTGAGACGAGGCTCTTCGTAGAACTACACTTATTTTCTTTAGATAAAGCCAGGAAAATGGTCATAAATCTTGTAAAAATAAGCCTACCTTCAAAAGTTCAACGCCACTCTCGTCCAACAAAGTCCAAATGGCTACAGCTCGTGGCTGTTGTTTCACGTCGAGGAAAGATCATATTGTTAGCAAACAAATGGTGAACGATAAGGAATGAAGCTGTGCTATGGATATGTGTAAATAATAACACCTTGCTCGATACCCGACATTATCAAGTGCAACAAGAAAGAAAGGAAAATTGGGCATTTTTGACACCATCGACGCGTGCACTGCGACAAAAAAACGGCTGATATTAGAAGAGAGCACAAGATTCCATAAAGAATAGGAAAAAAGGTGCGGTAATACGAGCAGCAAAATCATGCAACTTGTCCGTGCAACATGCATTGCAAGTTCCATAGCAAATATTACTCGTATTATTTTTGTTGGGCGACTTTGTAGCTCGAAGTAGAAGCTCTTTGTACTCTCTATGACAAAGAAAAATTGTGCGCGCGAAGTGGTAATACGAGCAACATTTCTTCGGCAACCGGCATGTACCGCAATAATGTTGCGCAACGAGTTGCACGGCAGAATGAAAGAAAGAGAAGATAAAAGAAGGAAGAAGGCAAGGGGAAAAGCAATCTCGTACCCAGAGCCCTCCAGCGCAATTCCTACGTCATTGACTGGTGAGACTCTGGGGGAATCGGATTTTTTACGCGTTTTGATTTCCCCAGAGTCTCACCAAGCGCTAATGCAGTAAAGGCGCGATGGAGAGGGTCTGGGTACGAGATTGGGAAAAAAAAGGAGAGAAAGTAGTTCCCAGTCTTCTTGTTGTTCCGGTCAGTTGTCTGCATCGCAGGCTCACCCCAGTCAGTATTTTCGGTGAATTTGTACATGCAACTTCAGCAATTTTAGATTCCTTGGCTTTACATCCCTCCTACAAGAACTAAAAATGATAAAATAGCAGCCAGTATATATATTAACCCTTCAATGTTCTGTTGGGGAAGGAATACTAATGACCAGCTCGGGCTGGTGGAAACAGGAGAAGAGTTTCTGACTCGACCAAAACTCGTTGACGAGACCTCATGTCCTCTGAAGGACGTCAAGTTGTTGTCTTGTGGATGGAGGCATACTGCTTTTCTAACCTACGATAATACAGTTTACACGTGTGGGAATAATGAGTATGGACAGCTGGGCTACGCGAAGGAGGGTCCAAAACCTGGTAAGTGGAGAGAAAATACTGGAAACTTTAAAAATGTCCTAACTCTTCCAGCAATAAGCTTATAAGCTTAAGATATCACCATTGCCTTTGTTGATGTTTTGAAAACAGTTTGTAAGATTATCGTTATTTATCAAATTCAGCTTATTTTTAGAAACCAAACCATTGCAGAAACAGATTAAGTATTCTTGATTTAACCCAATAATCAGATGATATTCTTTTGTTATTTTTGTATTAAAATCAAATTTGAGGAAATCTTGTTAAACAATGATATATCTTTAGCTGATTAATTCCTGTCTTGTTTCAGAACAAGTGACAACCCTAGACACTCATAGCATTATCCAAGTAGCATGTGGAAAGAACCACACATTGGCTGTAACAGATCAAGGTCTGGTCTTCAGCTGGGGCGACAACTCCTGTAGACAAATGGGACTTGGCAATGTCGAGAGAGAGTTTATAATATGGCCTAGGTTAGTTATGAATTCAATATATAGAGATTATTACACTGCTTGTGTGTTACTGCCAGATAATTTTACGAGTGAAGTGACTGATTTTTTCAAGCCCTCCGGGGCGACAAAAAATACAGCTCACGAGTAAAATTGTCTGGTGGTAACACACAGACTTAGCAGTGTAATAAATTGTTTATTATACAAGACAAAAAACATCTGAAACACAAAATATCCAAAAGTCTTCTGGTAAACATTCGAAAGGACAGACCTTTTGAGGGACCGCTGTTTCCAAACCATGTATTATCACTGAAAAGAGGTCGTAATACACGGGAAAAGCGCATGCTCATATAATAAATAGCAGGGCTCAAAATAGGGGGAAAAATGACCTGCCACAGCTTTTGTTTTTTTCACAGTCAAGAAGGGTTGTCATTGTGAAATATTGGAATAAAGCTTTATCACTGCTGCCACCAAAAATATCCAAGAATCCAAATAATATCATTGATTGATGGCAGTGAAAATTCTGTTTTTCACTTTGATATTTGAACTTTGCTGTCCACATTACATAGCTATGAAAATTGCAGTGAAGCTAGAACGTGAGTTATGCAGTATTAAATGGATAAAATATTTTCAAAAGGAAAACTTTATTTCATTTCTAGGATGATTAAACATCTGGCAAGGATGACAATAGTACAAATAGCATGTGGAGCTAATCACTGTCTTGTGTTGTCAAGAGGTAGGACAGTTTAATTTTAAGTTTAATTTTGCTAGCATAGTGATTTACTACTACTACTAATAATAATAATTTGGAAGCTAATCATCCTCATCGCAGCCCCAAAGGCTGAATTACGGGTTGAAGGCAACGTGCTGCCGTCAAAGGCGCTCATTCCTATACACAACCCATGTCTGACCACGGAACACAGCTCAGGATCAAATCAAGATTGGTTTTTGTGGAGGGAGAAAAACTGGAGAACCCGGAGAAAAACCCTCGAAGCACAGGAGAGAACCAGCAAACTCAACTCACATATGATGCCAGCAGCGGGAACTGAACCCGGGACCATAGTGGTGAGAGGCGAGTGCTCTCACCGCTGCGCAACCTGTGCTCCCTACCAGTTTGCTGATTACCTTTCTGATTACCTCTATGGTCTGGGATGAGTGGAGATTATTTTGATCTATTCTTATTTCTTCTTTGCCATAAAGAGTTCTTTGGTAAATTCCTTCCCTCCATAAAACCAACTTGTGAGAACTTTGTGTGTCGTAAATACAGAAGGAAGTAGGTGTGTCCAATCAACATGGATTGGCTGACTATTACCCAACTATATTGGCTATGAGTCAGAAATCTGTCATGTGGCTTATGGTCTGCCACAGTTGACCCCTCTATATAGCCCTCTGTCTAAACCTTTTATTTTAGTATTGTAGAACTACTATGTGGGTGTGTATTCACTTGTTTCTAAAAATGTTGTCGGTCGGTGATCTGAAATCTGTGACCGAAAGGAATTGTGGACTTCCAGCTTTTCATTCAAAATTGAAAGAATGTGAATTATTTTCCAGTTTGTAGCTCACAGCAAGTTAATATACAAACACCTATAAACGATAGGTTTGATTTTAAACCTGAAAAAGTTGCTTTTCTAGCCTCCCACAAATCCTTCTGGTCACAGATTCCAGATTGCCGTCCGACTACGTTTTTTGAAATAGGCATACGTATGTTTATAGGAGGTCATCTGTTCTCCTGGGGCGATAACTCTTCGGGTCAGTTAGGTATTGGCGTAATTGCCAATCAGTCTGTGCCAGTCCCAGTCTCGTCTCTCATGGGGGTTCCATTCAGTCTCATCGTTGCTGGTGGAGCTCACAGTTTTGCTTTGTCTACCTCTGGAGCTCTGTTTGGTTGGGGATACAATGAGTAAGTAGAATCTATCTAGTAGAATGATATTACAATCAAGGTGCCTGTTGTAAGCACCTGTACCCTAACACCCCTCAGACCCTTACCCAAATCCTGAATGAATACCTTCTTCCTCCCTGGGCTTGAAGGCTAGCACTAAGCACTCTTTTCATTGCTCGACACTGATCCAGACAACAGTCATGACAAGGAAATCAGGCAACACTCTTTTGCCAATCAAACTAATTGACCAGTGCCTTCATGTAATTTGATTGTCAGAACATTATAAACCAATTTCCTTGTTGCAACTGTTGTCTTGGTCAGCGCATAGCAAAGAAAATAGTGCTAAACCTAGGAATTTTAATCTCCAGTATTGGACTGTTGATATACACATTTCTTATTTCTTTACTGCAGGTATGGGCAACTTGGAGTTCATGATAATAAAGGTACGAACAAACACCCACTCCACCCGGTATCCAGTCAAGTCGCCTACGGTTCAACTCGCCTACCCCAACTCGCCTACTCATAAAATCTAACAAATCTGTAGGCGAGTTTGTTTTTAAATTTAATACCTTACAGACAGTAAAAATAACATAAATTTGGTTTCTAAGAAAGTCCAAAAGAGTTTGAATTCCAACACGAGTAAGATAAACAGTAAGAAACACTCGGAAAAGTTGCTGTTCTTCACGCAAGCGAACCATTGATTGTGTGACAACAGCGTGCGTAAGACTCTTCACGTAAATCTCTTTGAATTTATACGAAATCTTTGCATGTCAGATGTAATCCTTAACAAACATACCATAAATTTGCTTCCTAAAGACGTTTAAGGCTAACACGAGTAAGATAAACAGCCAGAAACACTCGGAAAAGTTGCTGTTCTTCACACGAGCGAACGATCGATTGTGTGATAACAGTGCGTAAGACTCTTTGCCTAAATCTCTTTGAATTACGTGAAGAGTCTTATGCACTGTTGTCGCACAATGGATATGGTTCACTCGTGTTAAGATCAACTACTTCCCCTAGGGTCTCTTACTGTTTATCTTACTCGTGTTAGCCTTAAAAGTCTTTAGGACTTTTTTAGAAACCAAATTTATGTTATTTTTACTGTCTGTAAGGTATTAAATTTAAAAACAAACTCGCCTACGGATTTGTTAGATTTTATGCGTAGGCGAGTTGGGGTAGGCGAGTTGAACCGTAGGCGAGTTGACTGTAACTCCTCCACCCCATCCCACACTTCTCTTCCTGTCCCTGGACTCTTTAATGGTTTATTCATGAGATTGCCATCTTCCATATCAGAGTACATACATCACAGTCGTTTATTGACTAAACTAACCTTTCTTTCTTTTTAAAGACCGTCACATGCCGACATTATTAAGATCTCTTCGTTCGCAGCAAATACGATATGTTGCATGTGGAGAGAACCATACAGCAACTCTAACACAGGTATGTCCCCATTGCAAGATTAGTGACCATTTTAGCTCTGTTGTTTGTTGTTGTTTGTACAAAGCACCAAGACGTTATTGTGTTAAATTTCTATTGTTTTCCAAGGATGGTGGAGTATTTACTTTTGGCTGTGGCAGATCAGGGCAACTGGGACATGACTCAGAATCTGATGAAAACTGCCCCAAAAAGGTATTCACCCCTGGCCATACATCAGTTCACTGATCACTCAAGCAGGTGCCAAGGTCCAGTGGCCTTATTACTTGTGCCTAGGCCTTGGCCATCGGCGCAAGTCATAAAATGCCTTCATTTTTTTCTTCCTTCCTCATGCCGGACAAACTCGACAAATTGCAAAATCTTGCACAATTATTGTGAAATCTTGCGCGATAGTACCCATGAATCTCTGGGCTATTACCCAAGAGACCTTTGTGGCCTTCTGCTATGAGGTAATCATCTATGGCCGACCAATAAGAAACAAGGCGATTCTCAATCAATGTCAATATCTTGTCTAGTGATTAAGAAGGGGCAGGGCTAGCTGATCATGTGACCGAATTAGTGTCTATGTATGCTCTATTTTCCCTGGCAACTGAAAAGGAAGACTTGGGCGCAATCAAATTTAATTCCCCTTGACGAAATACTAAGCCACGCATCAGTAAGGCAAAACTATTGTCTTACCAGATTTTAACATTTTACTTAGAGGAACGTCGAACCCGAAAGGAACACTTGTGTGAAATACTAACGAGGAGGATTGGCGAGTGGGCTAGCTCTTGAGACTTCTTATGACACGCTATAGACTTTTTATGACATGCTATTCACATTCCTTTCAAAATCTGATCATTCTAGGTTTCAAAAGATTATGCCAAATTATACCTTGCCACCTTGGCTGAATGCTTGAGTGTTTGACCAGTGAACCAATGTATGGAAAATGGTGAAACATTTGAAATATAACATCCAATATTGCTACTTTCTAAAGCTTCAATTCTGCTTTTTTCTTTATACCTTTGCCATCTTTTCCCCTTTTTCTTTCCATCTCCTCTTAGTCCTTAGTGGTAGCTATTTTTTTCACCTCAGGTTTTTGATCTAATGGGAAGTGCAGTCACTCAGATTGCATGCGGCAGGTACAGTGTAATATATGTGGATATTGTAAATCATGATATTTTAATGATTTGATGAATGATTTTATTTCCAAAAACTCTACTGCCTTGTTTGTTAGATCACATACTTTGGCATTTGTCCCATCATCCAATAAGATCTATGCATTTGGTAAGGGGAACAGTGGACAGCTTGGTTCTGACATGATGTCTAACAGCAAGAGCTATGTGCAAGTCAAGGGTCCTTGGTCTGTACAGCCTGGCAACCCAGAAACTGGTTACAGAGTATTGAAAATGATGGCTGGTGGTGATCATTGCTTTGTTATTACTGATAAAAACACTGTGAGCAAACATCTTATTACCATGATATGTTGTGTCTGGCTGGGGAGGACTTCAGAAAGGGGATGTGTGTGAGGGGGTGGGGGGGAGGGGGGGGGGGGGAGGGGGGGGTCAAAAAAAATTACTGGTTGAAGGGGGGGTCAAATAATTTTTACAGTAAAACCAGGGGGGTGGGGAATTTTTAGATCTGGAAGTGGGGTGGGTCATCAAATATAGCCTGCAA
>JAABNW020032563.1:0-10676 GCA_015164035.2 Radianthus crispa
TCGGCTTTGCTTTATTTGCTTCGGTTTTTGGAATTTTGTGATTTGACGGCATAGTTTCTTATAAATCAATTGGTTTTACGAGCATGCGCATTGCGTTTTGCCGCGGTGTCATCGGGAAGCGCTTTTTTCTTAATATATTTATTTACATTTTCAAAGAAATATCGCCAAATTTCTTGGGTCAGTGTGGTAGAACGAAGCCTGGGATTGGACAAAATAACAAAAACAAAGAAAGCGTGGATTATGGCGAACAATGTCTATTGTTCTACATGTGAGCTGGTTCTTTGTTTTATCTCACCAGTTATTATCTGCTCATCCAATCTCAGGCTTCGTTCTGCCCGTGGTGAGTAATCCAATTTCTTGTGAATGTGATAGTTTGTTAATTAAGGTGCATCCATATTGATGTATCTTCTCATGCACAACCGTCAAACACAGAATCATATTCTCTAAGGAATGACACGTGAAATGGGAAAACATTGTAATGTAACTGAAAAAGGCTATAACGAATATAAACTTTTACGTTGCTTTCAATCTTTTGCGATATTTCTTTGAATATGGATCCACCTTAAAGAAACTATCATATTCACTAGAAATTTGGCGATATTTCTTAGAAAACTGTAAATAAATATATTAAGAAAAAAGCGCTTTCCGATCGTAAGCAAAGTTAGAAGGGTTTGAATCCATGAAAGTTGAGCTGAGTTTTTAAGCCTGGTTCATACGAGCGACGCAAACGCAAACGCAAACACAAGGATTGGAAACTTTTTCATTCTCTTGCGTTTGCGTTTCACGTGTGAACACTGCTTGCGTTTGCATTTGCGTTTGCGTTTGCGTTTGCGTTTGCGTCGCTCGTGTGAACCAGGCCTTAATGAAAATTGTCGACTCCCGGGTATATCTAGTATTTTCAAAACAGTTCCCGGGTATCTAGACACTTCCTTAAAGTAATTAACTCTCTCTCTTTACGGTGTATAATTTACATATTTATCACTATTGTTTCTTAAGAAACACCGACGCAGCTCACACTAGTTTACCACTTGTTATTATCTCCTTTTTTTGGGAAAGATGGAGGTGTGTTTTTTTCCGACAAGAAGAATGTTTTCGTTACGGTTTTCACACTGATTTTCTGTACAGCGGTTTTCCCAAGATTGTAGAGATCTACTTTAGCGTGACAAAGGCGCCGAAATCGAAAACAATACAATAGACCTGACTTACCTCTAACGCCACAATCCTTTTCAAACTTTCTTTTGAATTATATAGAGGTATGAAACGTCATCATGCAATGGTCTATTGTTCTGATAGTGTAAGCTTGATTGCTCGTTACGCAATCAATGGAACACTCTCCCACGTGACGACATGTGACCCAGCTGTTGTTGGCGATTTGCTTTGGACATCCCACCAGTCAATTCGTATGATATCATCGCCTGACAACAATTTTGAAGCAGGTCTCAAAGTTATATTGGCATGCCTCGTTTTGTGGAGCCCAACGCTTCGTTCCTGGTCTCTGAACCAGACTGGACTCCAATGGAAATTGAAAAATTCTGGAACGTCTTAGAGCCATACTTAGTCGATCTTCTAACCAACAGACCCTTGCCCGAACACTCAATGGAATTTATTGACATGGATCCCAGAAGTTCGAAAGATTGGAAACAATGTTTAGAGTATTTACACGAAAGCTTGTGGCGTGGAAGGTATACCGAGGCTGTCGCAAACATGAAAGCGGTTCGGTTATTTTTCAAGAAAAGCAAAGTCAGAAACATAAGCGTCCAAGGACGATCAGATCTTATTGATTATATATTACAATCGATTTCGTTAAAAGACGAACTGCAAACTCTAAAGGAGGTCTTTTTTCAGCGGCCAATGTCAAGGTAAGCAAAGAACAAAAAAACAAACTTTGAAGATGGAAGTGTTATGAATTTTTCACTCTTTTTGACCACATCATTTACTTGAATTTTGAGATAATTTAGAAATATTCTAAATTTCTAAAAGAGATATTAACAACATATTTAAAAAAAAAGGAAATACCCAGATGATTCGCAAGACTTTTAGGACATACTTTCTTGGCTATAAAATGCTTACAGAAACTAAAATGGCAAATAGATTTCAAGAAAATAAGCATTTCTTTGGCAAACTCGGTTGTTAATAAAAAGACAATATAGATCGATTAGCAATTCATTTTTGTGATGTAGACAGCCTAGCTCTGGCTGGGCTATAAAGCAAATTCTGATAGAAGTTATTTTGGTGAAGAAACTTAAACTTGAGGAATACTGTCTGAAAGAAACAGATCAAGCTGATTTGTTGCGGCAAGAACGCTGCTCACAAAGGCCGATGTCGAAGTTGACAGTATTTAAATCCTGGTTTTCACTGACGACGCAAGCATAAGCACAACAACATAATACGTAAGCGCAGAATAGTCCTTCAAGGTGGACTGAATGTTTTGTTGTTCTCGAAAAGAAAGGGGCTAACTAACCGTAAAGGGCTCTCTGAGCTTGCGTATAGAGTGTGTTCACGACAGCTGTTGGTGCCAGAAACAATGAAATATTTTTGCATTTTTTTCCCCGAGAGAAAAAATTCTTTTGTTTAACCAACCAACATGGCTGCCATGAACACACTCTATGTGCTTGCGTCGCAAGTGAGTACCAGGCTTAGCGCAATCTTTGTGATCAGCTTTTGAAAAAAACGTCTCAAACAGACGGTATACTAACAACTTTTAAAACAACAAAAACTAAAGATTGATAAATTTAATTGCGGTAAAGTGACAGGTATTTTTTTGTGAAACAAAACTAGGCGTTGTATTTTGCAATTAATTTAAATAAATAAAAAGGCCGTTTTAATGTTTTGGGATAAATTTTCTTTATTGGAATGAGAATAGGTTTAGTGTATACGCGATCTTGATCACTTGTTTGTAATAATGTTAGAAGTAGACCAGCTAAAACCAAGAAGAGAGAAATTTCAGTGAAACCCCGAGTTAACAAAACGCGTTTTAAGTACAAATATCAAAGAAAACAACAATAACAAAATCTTATTAAAATTTTTAATCTTGAATTCTCATTTCAGAAAAAATATCAACGATTGGAAGTAATACTGAACATGAAATCTTAAAAACACGCCAAGTTGCAGGATTTACATGGCCACATTACCCCTAACGAGAAGACAGTGGACTATATCATCTGTCAGCTCTCAGTCAAGATATTACTGAAATGAGGTCCACTCTATCTAGCCGACAATTTTCAGTCTAAATTTTTGAATTTAAATTATTATGGAAAATATTTTGTATTGAATATTTTACTATCTGCAAAAATGATTCAGCACGATAACAAGGCGAAAGGAAGAGCTAGTCGATGCCATTGTCAATTTATTATGACAAGTCAAACTGTAAACATTCTGAAGCTATAAAGTTGTGTTTGAAAAATGATGATTCTTCGATGTCTGATTTTTCCCCTTTTCAACAAACTTCTCGTGTCCAACAGAGCGTTTCGAATTGCTTTTTTTTTACTGTTCTCACAGTTCTTGGTTTGCATTTATGTACTTATGCGGAATCACTCGTCCCTGACTATATCTGGCGGGAAATAGCGGGGGATGAGAATAATACTTTGTTCAAATACCACCAATGGCCGCGATGACGCAACGTGCCGAATCGAAGAAGTATTACCAGGGTAGCCAGGGACTCGGTATTCCACTGACTAGGGTATACTTTTCTCCTAATGAAAAGTTAAATCCTTGAAGTTATTTTCAAACTACGTAGTGCAGGCTGAAATACGTCCCAAAAGCGGAAAATATTCAATATTTGCTTGTAAAAAACGTTTGTTGCTCTGAGCCCTTTTGAGTTTGGACAACTGCATTGGAATCCCTGTGGCGGAATAAGACGCGTGAGTCTGGGCCTCTGACAATCACTGGATTATCACATGATCTTTCCAAGATGGCGGCCGTGTTACAGCTTTTTGCAAAGCTGCCGTTTCTTCTTCTTCTTTCTTCCCTTGTAATCATGATTTTCCCTTGCCACTCGGTAGAAAGAAAGGTAAGTACCGAAGCATCTTCTACATAAAATTTCTTGACGATCGGGAAAGATTGAGGACCCAAAGTCTCAACGAGATAAAAATAGCTGCAATTAATACGAAGGATATTTTGACACTACACTTTTTTGAGCTCGTGGGGTAATATTTTAATCTTTGAAGTACTGGTAAAGCCAAAGGGAATAAGCTGTGTGAATGGATATGGCGTGTAGCTCTAGCTGTTACCCTGAATTCTCGTAGTAAATTAAGGTTGTATACGAGTAGAATCGTTTATGGTTTATGGTTCCTGTTGTTCTTTGAGAATTTTTCTTCGGGATTTCTAGAGTTCTTGCATTGAGTTTGCAAAAAAAAAAATATCAGTGGGCAGCCAACTTTCAGAATAAGATAAAGTTTGGGTATGTGTAGCTAATGCACTTGTCAATGTTAAGCCCCAGGGGGGGACCACGGGCATACCTGGGGGATTTGACATTTATTTCTTTCCCCAGGGTAGAGAACTTGACATGTCACAAGTTCCCTAGGGTGGGGATATTTGACAGGTCAAACAAGAAGTGTATGAACATTGGATCAGTTTAACTTCTGGGGAAGGGGTATTTGACATCAGCAGCCATCCAGAGGGTAGGGAATTTGATGCTGGAGATACATCAAAATGTCAAATCCCCCTTGTATTAAAAAAAAGGTCTATTATTTATGAAATTGTTAATTGCAATTTTTTTCATTGACAAGTGCATAATACAATAGAGCATTTCAGAGACTCAGAGGTGCTTTTAAAAACATTGTAGCCCTAGACTCATCTCATGGAAGTGTGTTAAAAAGGGTCTATTATTTATGAAATTGTTAATTGCATTTTTTTCATCTTTCAGATTACAATGAAAATTCACAATTGTCCACCTGGATTATGCAAAGATCAAAGCCTATCCATTGTTTATGTGAGAGCTGAAGACCAGAAACAGAAAAATGCAGTTCAATTTATTTGGAGTGTTTATGAAACGCCATCAATCATTGTTGCATACACATCCAGTGACAAATATCAGAAAACTTCTGATCTTACAATACAATGGTCAAAGCTTCTTCAAGGCCACAATGAAGCTATAACATTCACTATGAAATATGATTATATTGTGGCATTTGAGATATCAGAGTTACATGAATTTAATGACCCAAAAGATAAAGTCATTTTTTCAAAAAGTGATTTCAAGGGTTATAAGCATAGAATTAGTGAGACACGCTGGAGAAATTTATACCAGGCTGGAGAGACTGCTACATTTGATGGATATTTTCTTAATGGGAATATTTCATTTCAGGTATTAGAATTTATTCAGTAAAGTTTTGATAAGATTATTCATTGCGTTAGTCATCAATCCATCACATTCCATTGCATCTATTCATTCATTTATTTGATTATCCATTGATGTATCTGATTGTTTATTTATTCAGTCATTCATATCCATTTGTATATCAGTATATTTCAGCCTGTTTGATAATCATACATGCAATTGTTAATTCAACTGTCCATTAATCTACCCATTAAATTGTTCCTTTATGTTTTGTGGGTTCCTTCATCTTTTTACAATACTCATTGATTGATCTATACAATTTCAGTGTCAGGCAACAAAGAATGATGGTAGAGACACAGAAGCACCCAAGCAATTGTACTCCAGCAACAGCACACGTTTCAGTGTTTTACTAAAAAACCTTCACTTGAACACCTCTTACAGCCGAATTGCTTTAAAGCTACTAACACACACTCAGAAATCAAGCAACCACAAAACCTGTGTCATGGAAGATCAGTCCATTGATGACGAATACTCACCAGGGGTGTTTAGAACATTTGTAATCAATGACACTATGTTAAATGCAGATGCACTCTCCTCCTTTACCTCCTGGAAACCTGTCTCATTCAACAATGAGCCAAGAGGATTGGCCAATCAGGTTCCTTCTTACCAGTACCTTTGTGACAGTAATGGAGAATACCTCCATTCAAAAGTTAATGGAGAATGCAAGGATTCCCTTGTTTCCTGTTTCAAAGATAATTCTCCATCCAAGGTTATCAGAGGTGCGATGAATGTGGGGAAAACATACCCAATGATGGTGTCATTTGGACAGAATAAGGATGGGTGGTATGAAAAGACCAAAAACATGATGTGGTAAGTATGATACTTCATCAGATAATGGTGGTAAATGATGATGATGATGGTGGTGATGATGCATAATGATACAGATAGATAATGATGGTGATGATACATAGCAATGATTATAATACATGAATGATGGTGATGGTATTTGTTGTGATGCATGATAGTGATGATATCTGATGATGATGATGATGGATGATAATTAATGTGATGATTCATAATCAGGAATACTCTATAAGATTTATTCATTTGATTGTTACTCTGCAAAGCATAAATGTATGACCACATTTAGTGTATTCACATACTTCTATGCATCGATTTTTGCAGACAAACAAGATTTCGCATTTCTTTTTTGGTAAAAGGGACAGCTTTGCAATGACCATTCAAAGAAGTTTACAAATGCATTAACTGTGGTCATACTCTTAGAGCAGATTTCGTATGACTGTGAAAAGTTCAGTGCTGTGAGCGTGTCGTGTCGTAACCTAGGACTTTAATTGGCTGGATTTTCTTCTTACGCAATGTGATTGGCTAAGCACGGCACTGCAGTGCTGTGTCCGCGCCGTGACAGTGTCCGTGCAGTGTTTCATGCCGTGTTTCTTGCATTTGATTGGACGAGGAGTGCGTGTCTTGCAGTGACCGTGATGTTTTCTAGATTTTTCATTGGCTGACTCCTTGCCGTGACAGTGTACGTGCCGTGAACGTTTCACAGTCATACGAAAACTGCATTATGTGTTGCAATGTAACAACCAGGGCCTCCATATCGTACCCAAACTCAAGCAAATCATTTCATTTCCAAACTTCAAGCATAATGGAATAGGCTTTTCTATAATGGATAAACATGTAAACAACAATGTTGAATTCTTGGGAGGTTTACTTTATCAGAATCAATGGTAATGCAGCTAAACAATACCAATAACAAACCAAATCTACTGCTTTTGTTTCAGGTCTGGTCAAGTTGGATATGGTAAACCACAGTTTGATGAAATTTCTTCCACAGTACTCATCGCTATAATTGTTGGCATTGGAACACCATTTGCTGTAATCTTAGCTGGAAGTATTTATATCTGTGTGAAAAAGTATAGGGAACGAGTGACAACCTCTACATATGGAAAGATCAATTAAGATATTATTTCTTATGTTTTCAATAACATTTGTTTTCTTGTAACAAAAGTATATAAATTTGATAATGATGGATCTCAGTTAAATCTCAGTTTTGCATTTATTAGAGAACCATCCGGAAAATAACATTTTTCATAAAAAAAAACACCAGGTTCCCATAAAAAAACAATTTGCTTGCAATGATTCTACTTATTAGACATTAGTTTGCACTTTCAATTTCTTATGAAGACAGTGGCTGCAAGGATAACAGCATGAACAAAATGCTGAGGCATTATCGTTTTGTATTGCTGTCATCCATACATTATGGATGTACATGACCCAGGCCTGTGGAGCAATATTGTAAATGTGCTGACTAATGCACGACACAAATCATTGTTTTTTTAGGCAGTAAAATATTTCAAATGGATATATTGTGTCATAGAGCAGATTTTGTATGACTGTGAAAAGTTCAGTGCCGTGAGAGTGTTGTGCTGTAACCTAGGATTATAATTGGCTAGATTTTCTTCTTATGCGATGTGATTGGCTAAGTACGACACTGCAGTGCCGTGTTTGCGCCTTGACAGTGTCCATGCAGTGTTTCGTGCCGTGTTTCTTGCATTTGGTTGGACGAGGAGTGCGTGTCTTGCAGTGACCGTGATGTTTTCTAGATTTTTAATTGGCTGACTCCTTGTCATGACAGTGTTCGTGCCGTGAATCTTTCACAGTCATATGAAAACTGCACTTTGATAGAATTGATGACTGTTAAATACACGTGCATGCAGGCTTAGCCTCGCTCCTGAGATAAAAAATAAAAATAGAACTTCTGTTTAACTTCTGTTTAGTTAGACTAACAAAAATAAGTAACATCTGGTTTCAAGGCTAATTCCGCATCACGTGACTTTTAGAATCGCCAATATATCGAACCCTAAATTCTATCAATTAACCACATTATTTGAGAGTAAATGAAAATGTGTTTATATTGCATAAAAATAACTTGTTGAACAATCAGAACTTATTGCAAAAATAAGACATGTAAAAAAATTTCAAGCAAGAGAATAAATTTTCTGTATGAAGATGTTTCATAATAAATCAGTTGACAATTTCTATTTTCCAAATGTGCTTCCACTGCATTTTTTCTTTTGTTTCCTTTCCTTTTTCTGGATGAATGAGAAATCATGAAAAAACAAGCACTGAAAACAGGAGTTTTTGTTATTAGAGCAGATTTTGAATGAGTGTGAAAAGTTCAGTGCTGGGAGCATGTTGTGCCGTAACCTAGGATTTTAATTGTCTGAATTTTCTTTTTGCGCAATGTGATTGGCTAAGCAGTGCTGTGTCAGCTCTGTGACAGTGTCCATGCAGTGTTTCAAGCTGTGTTTCGTGTGGTTGATGGGACAAGGAGTGTGTGTCTTGCAGTGATGTTTTCTAGATTTTTAGTTGGGTGACTCCTTGTCGTGACAGTGATCATGCCTTGAACGTTTCACACTCGTACGAAAACTGCACCCACGCACATCATTGTTAAAGTTGTTAAAGTAACATGAAAGCCAAGGTTGGGTTCCCTGTGTGTAGTGGTTGGAAGGGGACTGGTGTCAACGAATTGCACCACGCGACTCGTTCTTTTGGTCAAAGCTTCGTTAAGAAGGAAGAAGTGCAGTTAAAATGCGCTTAGAAAAATGCTACTTTTGTTCGTCTACGGTGTACCCAGGACACGGGATCGCTTTTGTAAGGAATGATTGTAAGGTGAGAGAGATATTATGCTCTTTACTTGCTTTGTTTGCGTGATTTTTGAGACACAAAAGCGTTGAATAGAGACTTAGTCTCGTTTCTTTTTACGACTTAATAATGTTGTGGTAGGCTTGTTAACGTTAAGAAATGTTTATAATGCTCATTTCTGCTTTTGGAGCTTTTAAACTAACAATGATAAACAACACTACTCTTTATGAGGGTTTTCTGTTTTGTTTTCTTGTCAAATTTAGAAAGACAGAACACAAGTTTGTTATCATTAAAGACAGCTGACTATGTTTTGAAATTTTTCTCTTTCCTCATGGTCAATTATAGGTTCTAAAAATTATTTTTATCTTTATTTCGTCCAGATATTCAGATTCTGTAGATCAAAATGCCATAAGAATTTTAAGATGAAAAGGAATCCTCGGAAGATTAAGTGGACTAAAGCATTCAGAAAAGCCTCTGGAAAAGATCTGGCAATTGTAAGTGTTTTATTTCTGGGTAAATCTTGGTGCAACAAATTTGTTTTGGTATATTATGAATGAAGAAATCAGATATTAGATTCATTGATTTATTGACCCAAGTGCAATGGCAAGAGAGTTGCAACATGCTGGTACACCCCCCTCCCCCCCCCAAAAAAAACACAAAGATCCTCATTGATATTGGAAGTTATGCACACACTATACTGGGTATTTTTTGACAATTGAGTATACCGAATCCACAGAGAGGTATCCATTTTGAGCAGTAAAACCACAAGAGCATTATAGGAGTGATAGCAGAGAAAACTAAATGCAAAAAATACATATTTTAGACATCATATGCTTGTTGACTTGTAGGACAGCACATTTGAATTTGAAAAGAAGAGAAATGTCCCAGTGAAATATAACCGTGAACTGTGGAGCAATACCAGTGAGTAGACTTACCAGTTGTGTTGAAGTTGTATGTTTACCTTGTAAATTTGACATTTTCATTGTTCCATTCAAATTATAGTCCGTGCCATGAAGAGAATTGAAGAAATCAAGCAGAAGAGACAGGCTCTACACATCAAAAACAGGTAAGTAAAGCTTCACAGGAATGGTGGGGGCTGGGGGCTAAAGTCCCCGCAGTTTTCATTTTCTGGCAACTGTCCCTTTATATTTTCTAATCGTACATTCTCCCATTTTTTGGTCTTAGCCACCTCACTTTTTAGCTTACTCTGCAGTCATTGTTTCATAATTGTGGCATACCATTAATTCAGTCTTGGTTGGGTCCTACAAATTTCCAAGTACTGGTCTACTTGACCATTGTCTAATTTGCTTTCCTTTTGTTTTAATTACCAGATTAAAACCTGATAAACAGCTGGTGAAAGAAGCCGACAAGAAGGAAGTGTTACAAAATATCAACCTCATCACAGAACCAGGTAGAGTCATGGACTTTATTCATTGCAGTGTTTCCCCTACATAAGAAATATAGGAGGGTAAAGTAGTGGGATGGTTGTTTAAATAAACCACAAACTTCAGGGAAATCATAGGCAAAAAATTAGCTGTTGATTGTGTGACAGTGTTTTGCCATTACACACTGCATGACCTCCCATAAGGAGTATGGTATGGTAAGGTAAAGTCACCCTCAAGCCAATGAGGCTTACGTGGCCGGTGTTTATCCCTGGTTTCTGTAGCGTGAAGCGACTAGGAGTATCGCTACTCCCCCTGGATGGGACGCTAGTCCATCGCAGGTTACCCCC
>JAABNW020032674.1:0-10662 GCA_015164035.2 Radianthus crispa
ATGGAAATGTGTTGGAAATTTGTTGGAAATATCATGGAAATTTGTTGGAAGTCGAAATTTCCATGATCTGGAGAAGATTTTTCCAGTGTCCCTGACTGCCTACCCCATTCTCTCTCTGCCTCTCCCCCTTTCGTTCTCCCTACCTGCCTACATATTAGTTTATTCTTCTGTTTTGTCCTAGTTTTCGTCATTTCTGGTGTTTGATGCGGTACTAGCCTATGCTCATGCTCTCCACAACATGCTCTTGGCCAACAGATGGCAAACATTGCCTGTTGGAAGTAACATAGTCCAATTTATAAATGGACCGGAGTTGTTGAAGTACATTAAAAAGGCAAGTGCATCTCACTGTAAGGTATTTCCTGTAGTAGTTGTCATAGTCAGTGAAGGACCCACATAAGAATAAGGCTGAGAAAACTAGAGTCTCTAGCAGACATCAATTATTGGGGATTTTATTGCAAAAAGGGTCCCAGGCGATGGAGGAGGTTGACAAATAGGCTGATATTAACATTTATTCCGCACGATAGAAAGTACAGCCAATCAGAAAGCAGGAACGCCGTTGTATATTCGGTGGTATATAACCGACGCATCCCATCAGTCCTTGCGTTTGCTTGTATTTTCTATGGGGTGGGATAAAATAGTTCATTTGTAATCTGCGCATGCACGCGCAATCAAACAACAAACAACAATTGGAATGTGATAATGCCTGTGCCTGGTGGTGAAGCGCAGACCACCTTTAATTGACAAAACAATCAACAATGGGATTATAAGTAATAGATATAATACAAGATCGACTTTGAACCATAAGTAACTATACAAAAATTTAACTCAATTATATCTTCAAGACAGCGACAGTGTGTATGATCTAAACATGGGAAATCGTTAAGCTAGTCGATGCAAAGCCCGATACGAAAAACCACTGAAAAAACCCAGCCCAGGCAACTGGGGAAAAAACAGTGGAAACGTATTTTGGCTGTCTATCTTGGTTAACTAGTAAGTTATTATAGACAGCCTGTACCCCTAATCTGTAAATTCTCTTGCTTTTTTAATATGTATTGTAATTAGGGTACTAAGAAATTAAATTGATTGATTCTCCTTGGGACTCAACTTCCCATCGAATGCAATGCACTAGGCTTTGGAGATTAAAGCCCTCAACTATCATTTATGTGAACTTGGTAGTCTGAAGCCTTCGAAGGCGGAGTGAACAATTCACTAATGACGCGACTTAAATACAGCGCGCAATTTGCATACAATAACCTCTAGAATCATCAACTTAGCAATCGTGCAGAACTACGAACCGAAATGAAAGCGCTTCTTAATTCCCTACATTCCATTGAGATGCACTCATTATACATGTGTGACATGTTTAGGTGAGTGCTGCAGGGACGACGGGATTGATTGAGTTTAATAATGACAGTCACCGTAGAAATGCTGTGATGGACGTACTGAACCTAAGGGGAGGAGTCTTTTCCAAGGTGAGAAAAAAGGAACCTTTCTACTGAATTATGCTGTTTATTTGTCTTTTGAATATGAAATGATATTGCCACTAGAGAATTCGTCGTAGTTATGAAAATACCCATTTGGTTTGGATGGACAATTTTAGCGGATGCATTCATTTTCTGGGAAAACATTTTTTGAGTTTTTTTTCCTATGTAGTTTCAATCAGAATAAAGAAATTATCTTCAGGATTGCCCAAAACGTGTTTCGATGATCAGGATCAATTGGAACTAGGCTATATCTATTCCCAAAGCCTTCCTATAGTCTATCTTGGAACCTGATGAGAAGGAAAACTAAAAGATGATTTCTCCCCCACCCCCCACCCCCCAACCCTATCTCTCTCTCTCTCTCTCTCGGCAGATAGGAGAATGGAGCGAAACGACAGGGCTCACGATGACGTCTGCTCCCCAGAAGAACAAGCCAGTCGTTAAAGTTGTTCCTTTGAGCCAGTTACAAAGAAAGTTGAAAATAGCCCTTGTTGAGGTAATCTATTTACTGTTATTATCTTCACATGATTCCCCACTGCACGTTTTTATTTGATTCCCATCCACATAGCTGCTACCAGATGAGGGCCCATTGATATTGAGACCTTTCTATAAGCAAGCCTCCCCTAGTAAAAAGAATGCATGTATTCTACGACTAGCGTATTGTATCGCTTTTAGGAGTTAAAACACTGGAACCTAATTCAGTAAGGCCTCCAATATTTAACCATTTCTGGCCACCTTCTGAATATAGGATTCTTATTTAGAGTTGTGTCACATTCATGTGCTCTTGGTGCGCAAACATTAGGCAAAGAAATGGTGCTCCATAAGCTATTCCGGTATATCGTGTCTTGCTTACATACTCAAACACCAAGTTCCTGTGTACCCCAATCTCGTCCCATAGCCTACGTTCCTCTTGGTCAGCACGAAAAACGAGAGGCTCTGGTTGCTAGCGGTTTCTTTGACGCGTTTTGATTAGTTGAAAAGACGATTGAAAATACTCAGTAGCGGATACTCTATTGTCTTTTTAACCCATCAGAACGCATCAAAAAAGGTTGCAACCAGAGGCTTTATTTTATCGGTGCTGATTAAGAGGAACGAAGGCTCTGGGGACGAGATAAACGATATCCTTCTGTTTGTATCTTTCAGGATCCTCCTTTTGTAATGATCGAATTTGACCCACAAACGAATGAGAACAAGCTTGTAGGATACAGCGTCGACCTGGTCAAGGGCATAGCAGAGATACTTCATTTCCAGTACGAGTTCTATCTAAGCCCTGATGGTAAATATGGCGGCACCAACCCGGACGGTTCTTTGAGTGGCGTTCTTGGAGAAGTACATAGACAGGTAAGGGAAAACTATGTAAGACTTGTGGAGACTGTGACAAAAGTTTCCAGTAATTTGAATTTTTTGGGGGGGGAGGGGAGGGGAGGGGAGGGGAGGGGAGGGGAGGTGGCGTGTTTTCGGGTCCAGCTCCTAATAGAAATGCTAAAATAGCCATCGCATGTATACTTTCGTGTGAGAAAGATAAAGTTTTAATAAAGACACCTTGAAAGTTTCAATGACCTTATGTTTTGACATTTTGTAAAATGGAATGTTCAGGCAAGTGTGAATGTTTTTTTTTAAAACAGAAAGCAGACATGTCTTCAATGCCGCTGACCATCAGTTCAGAGCGACTGCAGTACATCGGCTTCAGCAAACCCTTCATGTACATCTCTATGGATTTGGTGATGAAAAGACCACAAGTCAAGGAATTTGACATCACAGGCTTTATGACCCCTTACACTATCATGGTGTGGTGGATGACATTGGTCACGTGGTTTGTCGTCACTGCCATCTTGACATTGGTCAATTACTTTAGGTACGTACGCAGTCTCGTTTCTAGAGCCTGTTTCTCTTGGTCTGTACCGAGCCTAGAAACAGAATTTTTCTAAAATTCCACGTGCCTGGTTGAAGTAATTCCATACGGAATCATGAAGACCGGGAGCAACAGAGAACTCGCTCAAAGTGTGAACCCTGTGGTCCAACCCATGTCAGAGCCTGCGATTCTCTATGTCAACAGCTGACCATGAGAAACGTAGACCTCTAGACCAGTGGTGGTAATATTGTTTTATCTTATCCAGCCCTTATGGACATCGCCTGTGTGATGAAGAACAAAACGGCGACGAATTCAGTTGGTTTAACAGCCTCTGGTTCTGCCTCGCTTCTATGTTGCAACAGGGAGGAGATGATACACCGCGCATGCTCTCAGGTAAAGACTGCTAATACGCATGTGTGACCAGCCAAAAGTTCTTGTATATTATTTGTCAGTTCTTAGAATGTTTGAAATAGGTCTAGAAAAAATAAAAAATAATGAAAAATAAATAAAAGGGAAAACAAAAATAGCTTGCTACCTTACGAACCAACAAAAAATAAAAGCAAGAAACGTCCAGCAAACGAGAATATCGATTGCGAAAATATTTATTTTGTACGCAGGTCGTATAGTTGTTGGCAGTTTCTGGTTCTGTGTTCTCGTCTGGGTGTCAACATACACGGCGAACCTGGCCGCTTTTCTGACTAGCTCTAAAAACGATATCCAACTTACCACCCTCGAAGCCGTACAAGAGGGAGACTATCGGCTGTACATCATGAGGGACACTGCTCTTTATGAATATTTCAAGACAGCGGATTATCGTCTCTATCGTCTTCTCTGGGAACGAATGTCCACCGAGAAGACATTCGTGGACTCGACAAGCGAAGCATTTGCAAAGGTCCGGAACCAGGAAAGGACTGTTTATTTGGAAGAGAGCCCTTTTGCTGAATACCTTGTCAATCAAGAACCATGTGACGTCATGTCCAGTGAGTAAAATTCCCTTGAAAATTATGATGTTATATCTAGTGCAAAAAGGTGAAGGTCCTTACTTTACGCCGTCGATTATAAATTTGAAGCCTACAGTGCGTTCATTTCATCCACTCTGCCCCTGATTGCTCGCTTTTCTATCCAAAGCTTTGTGGAAACGGAAGAGAAGATGAGGAAAGGAAAGGGAAAAGAAGGGAAGGGAAGGAGAGTCACATTGGGGAATAGAGCAAATTTCGTATGAGTGCACTGTGGGAAACGGACCGTAAGAGTTACGGTACAGACACGGCTACGTTACGGAAAACGGAAAACCAAGTTCACGGTGCATGCATGTTTTGTTATAGAGTCGTTTTCGTATGAGTGAGAAACCTTCACGGTTACGATACGGATACGGTTACGGCGTAGGAGCAGGCGTAGCTCAGTTGGTTAGTGCGCGGCCTTCAGAGCTAGAGGTCCAAGGTTCGATCCCCAGGATCTTCACGTCTGTTTCAACTTCTTTCTAATCCGTGTAGCTTCAGCTTTGCAATACTCTTAAAACAGAGCACTGATGGAGAGAGGGGGTAACGTTGCGCACCGTCGGCTTCCATTGATTCCAGTTGAATTTCAACTGAAGGAACTACCGACGTTAAATAAGGGACTTTATCTTTATCTTTACGATACGGCGCAGTACGTTTCTCACTCATACGAAAACGACTCTATCACTGTTACGGTTCTTAGATTACGGTCCGTAGTTACGGTCACAATACGGTCATTGTATGGTACGGTCCGTTTCCCACTCATACGAAATTCGCTCTAATAAGTAAGTGGGAATCGAACTCGGACCCCATTCACCGCAGACCGCGCATTAACCAACTTCGTCATCCTTCCTCATACCATGTAACCAAAGCGCGTCCAATCATCTTTCAGCGGAATGGTTATGTGAGGTATTCTCGAATTCAAATCTTGCTTCTTGAGCATTTATGGTCTTTCACTTCAGGGCGCCTCTCCGCACATTTTTAAACTGGCGTTAAACTACCTTTTCCTTATTGGATTATAATGAAATGGTTGGTGGGAAAGGCATAAGTTACCAAAGCTTACAGCTCTATTCGTTTTCTAAAGCTTCAGTTGTTTTGTTTCAGCCAAGGACGTGACAGGATCGAGTAGTTATGGCATAGCAATGTCCAAAGATTTCCCTTACATCAATAACATATCCATTGCCATCTTGAAAATGCAAGAATTGGGACAACTCGGAGACTTGAAACGGAAATGGTGGGATCAGCGTAACCGTTGTCCAAAGTACGTGCAGCTCACAACTGAAGGTAAGTATTACCTTGAATGGCGAATCGCCGTGGGAGTCGAATTCCGTTGGCGTTGTCACGCAAGGTTAAATGGAGAGCAGTCAAATACTGGTGGAAGAAAAAAAGGTGCGGTAATACGAGCAACAAAATCGTGCAGCCTGTCGCGCAACATTGTTGTGTTTCAGTTTGCAGAGCGAATGTTGCTCGTATTACCGCTCTGTTTTGTGTGGCGCGACTTTGTTACACGAAGTTGAAGCTCTTTCTACTCTCTGTAACAAAGAAAATTTGTTGTGCGCAGGATGGTAATAGACCTAATCGGCTTGGGCTGATGTTTTCTCATTTCAGACCACGTGTCACACCCTTGGGAATAAGATCCTTTGAAGTTGCATCCATATTCATGCATCTTCTGATGCGTAACTGTCGAACAAAAGGATTAGACTCTAGGGAATGACATGTCATCTGAAATGGGAAAACATTACTTCCAGGTCTATACCAGCAACATTCTCTCTGCAACTTGCAACGCAACAATGTTGCGTGACGAGTTGCACGGTTTTGTTGCTCGTTACGGCACCTTAACTAACGTCTAGATTTGTATAGGAACTCCGAAACAATCTGAGCTACAGACGTGCAGTGAACCCATTCTTGGGAAAATAGCACTAGATATTCTGATAGTACTACTACTTAAAGTACTTTTATTTTATTGTGGGGATGGTCGATCTTTTTTTTTAAATCCAATTTTAATTTTCTCCAAACGCAGAATGCTTCGATTAGTTCATTATCTTTATGTTGCACGCGACAAAACTAAAAAGATTCCACAATTCGTGGGAAGCACAGGTGGCGTAGCAGTGAGAGCGCTCGTCTCTCACCAATGCGACCCGAGTTCGAGCCCCGTTGAGCTCGGTGTCGTATGTGAGTAGAGTTGTTTGTTGGTTCTCTTCTGTGCTTCGAAAGTTTTCCTATGGGTGCTACGGTCCCCCCCTCAGTAAAAATTAACTCTGATTCACAGAGTCACTCTATGACGTCCACTGCAAATTCCCATTTATTTTTCTCCCACTCCATTATGACCAAAGGAGATCCGTGCCCTTGCTCTGCGTTACTTCCCAGTCACCATCTTTTCTTTCATTCCAGAGGTGATTGAGAGTCAGCGCATTCAGATCGGTAGCATGGTTGGCGTTTACTTGCTTCTAGCTGCGGGAGGTGTCATCTCCATTGTGGTGATTTTCGTCGAGGTTTGGTGGAAAAACAGACGAGACAAGATCCGTGCCAAAGTGCGTCAAGGCTGGGTTGTGGTGAGGGGAGCCAAGACTGTGATTGGGTGAGCAAATTGATAAATTTCTCCCCACCTTTCATTAGTCTCTTGCTGAGATCTATGTCACCGCTCAATAATTCAAATAATTTCATGGACTCGCTGATTAATGAATTGATTAAATTAATTCTTGAATCCGCTAATTGATAATTCTATGCCGTAATTATGGAATCTCTAAGTGGATCGATCAACTAATTTATTAATTTTGATTCAACTTTTTTCTTCAAAGGCTGCAACAGAAAAGCAAGGCAGATGCCAGCACCGTAGTTCAAGCTTTCCAAATACCGTCCAAGCTAGATGGAAAGGATGTTGTCCAGACATTCCAAATCCCACCCAAGGCAGATTCAAAGACTGCTGTAAAGGCATTTTCAATCCCACCCAACACTTCTCCTCAGAAGACTGAACACAGGGACCTTGGAATCACCAACAAGGGCTATGACGAGGTTCCTATCAAAATCCCTGCCAGTCTAGATCTGTGGGGGGTAGGTACCAAATCAACCTCGGAAAATCGAGTCAGCGAGAAACCCGCGAAAATGAGAGCCACCAAAGACCACGGAATGTACCAGAGCTCTAAAGCAGTTCCTACAGAATCGAAATCCGAAGACCGCCCAAACAATGTGGCAAACAGAGATCTTGGACTCGGGAATGACATGAACGACGCTCGTCCAAAAGTTCCTTCCAATCGGGGAGATGTTTCCAAAACGAAATCATCAAACCAGCCCAAAAAATACTCACAAGTGGATGCAAAAACGAATGGTGCGGATTTTCCCGCCAAAAGTTCACTCGATCCAAAGGCGCCAAAGTCGAAATCTTCAAGACCCAAAGATGCTTCGAAAGATAAAGCAAAAGAGCTCGATAAACCCAGTAGTGACAAATCACTCAACAGTAATCCTTCGGATAAAGAAAAATCATCGAAAAACAAAGCGAAAAGGAAAGCGAAAAAAGAAGGAAAAGACGATAGAGCTTAACTTGGTTTAATCTTAAAATATCATCTCAATTGATTATAAACTTTTGAGTTTAATCTAAAAAAAGGATAAAAATAACTTTGAAGTTAAATGTAAATCCAAAACATAAAACGCAATATCGGTTTTGTTTTTTATCGATAAATCTAATACAATATGCATACTGCACCAGGTATAAACCTTAGATGGCTATCATCTCAAAATTATATATGATTAATCCTGCCTTGATAAAGTTGATTCTCTGCTCAAGGCAACCAACACGATGGTTCGCTTCAAATTGAACCTAAATTTTACATATCATTTATATCACAGATTACAAAAATGAGATCTAACGGTTTTACGGAAATCGTCGCATTGCTAAATCAATGACAAGGATTTATTTTTTGCTATCCAGTTGGAATTTAAAGTTAGTACAGTTTAGTTTTGGGGAAAAAAACAGCATTTTAATCATCTACAAACGACCTAACAACAAGAGATGTTTGGATGCAGGGTTGAAAGGCACTTTCAGTTATTTCTAAACAATGTATTCCGTTTGTTTTGATTAGTTTTTAAAATTAACACTGTTTCTTTTTTTTAATAAAAAACGAGTAAATTTTAACACCTAACTCTTTCATTTTTACGCTTATCGTTATTAAAATTCCTTTATTGAAAAGAAGAAATATAGATAAGGAAAGGAGGAAAAGTACAAGAGGAAAGAAGGAAAGAAAGAAAACGTACGAAAAACAAAAAGAAGGCCAAAGTAAAGAAAGAAATCCGTTTCTTTCGGCTAATACAATATTTCTTTGTCATTTTGGTTCAGCAGGCCATTAACATGAGTTAGTGAATCGTGCGCCTTAAAAACCGAGTTTTCATACTGTTTGACGAAAAAAAGAGACATTAATCTTAAATATTGATAAATATCGTCGAAAAATGACTCATATTTGCGTCATCTTTGTTTTTTAAAGTCGCAGTTAGAGGGATAATTGCTGTCTGGCTCGTTCTTGCTACCAACTCTAATGCGAAAATTATTCTGAGTGTGTTTTTCGTTGAACTTTAGTGCTGGACACAAATTTTCTGTCACCATAAAACCTCTATTTCTTCCGAGCTTTTAAGACATTTTTACGACATTAATGGCTTGTAAAAATACATCAAGTGGCTCAATGATAATCAATACAATTTGTTTTGAATTCATAAAAAGTGGTTTACTTCGCATAAATTTCCAACTCATCGACTTGTCTCAACTTCAATAAACGTGTTTCCTTTGCAATCCCGCACGCCAATTCAACTCTACCTCGCGTGGGCTTGACAGTTTAATTAAAAAAGAAGAAAGTAAGTTTCTAAGTAAGTCTGTTATAACCCTGATAAGATCCTCTTTCTTTCGTTAAATGATGATAAATTGTTTGTAGCGGGAACAGCTTCACAACCAGCAGCGCTGAATACCACAGTAAATGATTTCCGCGGCAGGAGACCTCTATCTCGGCCAGTACCTTCTTTGATTAGATTTGGTTCCAGTGCACGACAACTGAACCTGAACGATGCACTCGAAAACCTCCTTTTCCATCTGATAACTCGAATTTTTTTTATCTCGATATAGTTGGAATTCTCACGAGCGAGCGGTGCAATGCTTGTACAAAGAGCAAGAACTGTTGATTGGACAGCGTCAAGATAAATACGACGAAAAGATCGGTAAGAAACTTATTGCTTGAAAATATACCATCATCATCTATTTAACACTAAATTTAGCTAAATTTTACTATCCGTTTAGTATAGGAAATAATGCCAATTAAAAATAAGAACTTTGAAATAACTTTCGTTTCTTTTCAATGAAAATGGAATTGAAAATTAAAAGGGATTTGTGATAACCGGTGAACACCTTCAGATTGGCTGAAAACCGTACTTTTTTAAAAGTAATTTTTTTCGTGCTTAACTTTTGTGACTTTATTAACACTAGCTGAAAATTCAGTTTCGACGTGACGACTTAACGTGTTTAATTTATTTACCTGATTGCGAAACTATAAAGGGTTTTTACCATTTTGCTGCGTTCGTTCGACCACAATCTTCGGAACTGGGTATAAAATATCAGTGCTAAAAATATCTCGTTAAGCAAAACCGCATCATTTTCTCCAGATGTGTTCATCGATGTGTTCCATTCGAACGAATGAACAAACGTTTAAATGCTCATCCCAGTACTATAACCGTCTTATCTTGACTTATCACTTCACAAAGTTTGACTTGCTTTGAACAGATCATTGGATAAAGGCGATTTGTTCCAAGAAAACAGCCAAACCTGAACAAAAACACAAGACACATAGATGGTGGATTCCGACGCCTACGTACTGGCCGGAAATTCCTTTAAAGTCTGCTAAAAAGTCAACGTGAGTTTAACAGGTCTTTTATGATACTTATTTTAATGCAGCAGTTAGATATTGTTGATGGTTTTTTACTTGGGAAGGACTTCAAAGAACCCGCTTTTGATCTTGAGTTATTGGAAGTCAAATATTGTGGAATTGAAATTGCCAGTTTAGGACACTAGTCTTTTTATTGTTTGGGTTCTCGAGTATTTATCGAAAACCGAAACAATTTCTTTCTATGCGGCTTCGGAGCTCGTCTTGGAAAAATCCTCATTTTTCTGAATTATTATTATTTTTTATGCTTTTAAATTCCACTGTATTCTCGTTCGTTCACAACCATGCGTGAGATGTTTTATCGTACGATTTTCGCCGTGAATTTTCCGTGCGTTTCTATTTTCGATTATTTATTTCCAAAACATGTGGAATTTCGACGACTGGTTTTCAAAATTTTCCTCTGCCGTAAAATAAAAACAAAC
>JAABNW020032785.1:0-10659 GCA_015164035.2 Radianthus crispa
CTTTTGGACACTTCCATGGTATGGAAATTTGGTGGAAGTCAACTTCCAACCTTTTGGACACTTCCATGGTATGGAAAATTGTTGGAAGTAAACTTCAACCTCTTGGACATTTCCATGGTATGGACAATTGTTGGAAGTCAACTTTCAACCTCTTGGACACTTCCATGGTATGGAAATTTGTTGGAAGTCAACTTCTAACCTTTTGGACACTTCCATGGTATGGAAAATTGTTGGAAGTCGAAATTCCCATGATCTGGAGATTTTTTCCAATGTTATGGTGACCGACATGAAATGAAGATGTAGGCCGAAAATCACCCATTTGCCTTTCGTGATAAAAATCTCTACACCTGTACATGTTGTTCTTGGATGCTGAGAGCCTACCGTCTAAACATCTTTTGTAATATCAGACCTACTGCTCGGCGAAGGTCTTTGATACGCCACATGTACAATAAGGGATTTACTATCGAATTCATCAAGGCGATTGCCTCACTTGCGGTTCCCAGTTTGTGCACAGTCACGGATGATGCGTCCTCGCCAATCTCTTGACCAGCTTTCAGAAGGACGTCGGCTACGATACCACTGCCTACCAAAGGTAAATAAAACGACAATCTGGAAAAAATAACGAGTAATATGGTGTTCAAGGATCTGCGGTACTTATTGATATTGAAACTCTGATGTTCTGGAGCCGCAGCCTCGTGCGTTGTATCGCTATTGCTTGATGATACGGATGAAGACATTTTCTTTAAATAATAAAATGCTAAAGAAGAGCAAACTGTGAGGAACATCAGCAAAGGGGAAGCAAAAACCCCTACAATAATAATGCCCGTAGTGGTCGGGACATACGTCGAAAATACCACCAAGGACACCAGTGTAGCTACACCAATCCACCCCAAAATGATGAATGAAGCAACACGTCTTGAAGTGACAGTGGATCGATATCTGTTGTTCAGTTTGATAGCGAGGAAACGATCGATGCTCATAAGAGTCACAGTATATCCCGAAACGAAGCCCAGCCAATACCCTGTCGCCATGCTTCCCCGCCATATTGAACAAAACATGCTCTCCCAGTCCATAAGGATAGTCAAATTGAAAAGAACTGTCATGGGCTCTGCAGCTATTCCATTTAAGAAATCTGAGAGAGCAAGGCTTGCTATAAGGAGGTACGACGGCTTGTGCAAGGAAGGCGTCTTCCAGATTGAGTACAGAATGAGGGAGTTGAAAAGGGTCGATGCTATGGCTGTTATCCCAAGTATCGTGCATAGTGATATTCGATGGTCAGGTAGCTTCAGGTGGAAAATACCAAACTGACAACTTGTGTTCATCGTAAGCCAACGAGAAAAGATAAACTGGATTGGGATATTCAGTGAAAGGCTAGAATCTGCCACTTATTTTTAAAGCTTTTATACGTCGTTTCGTGATATTACTTTTTAGTTTAAGATTGGCGTTTTCTCTTTGTAACAAGTAAACAGAAATGTTCACGATTTCTCGCTTTCCGTTGGTGATTGGGTTCGCTCTTACCTTTTTCATTTCAAGTTTCTCGTCAAACTGATATTCTTTTCTTCATATCTACCACTTATCGTTTTGCGATTCCCATGTTACTTGGGTGTAACCATAACAACTGGAGGGCAGTTCTTCTTTGAACAGATCTGAAGGCGATACTCGATAGGTCATTACCACAAATTAAACTGTAGAAAAAACTTCTTGGGGTTCTAATTGCACGATCATCTGCTCGATGCATGCTAAGGTTTTCTTTTCAACTTACTTTTTGCTTTATTTGTAAGCTTATCTTTTTGTGCGTTTTATTTAATAATTCTAATTTCTATATATTTTTGTTGTTGTTGTATTTTGATATTTTTCAGATGTTCTGACTTGATCCAATTTGTGAATTGAAGGAGGCATAATAGGGTTGTCAAACGTTCCTACACACTCGAAAATAAATAGCCCAATCTTTTTGTTGCCCAAAATAACATCATCATGTTATACACCATATGAAAGGTTGTGAAAGTGGGGTCCGAATTTGAAAAAAATATCACGTTTGCAGTTACAATAGCAACAACAGACAATTATGAATCGGGCCTAAATTTGCGTTTTAAAAAATAAATCTCGTTTTCTGTTCTGATTTTTTTAACTTGCAAATATTTAGTTCTCTACTTGATCTTTCATTTGTGAGGGAATAAAACATTCTGTAATTATAGAATCCTTTTAATATCGCAAAACCCTATTTTTCTAGATAGAAATACTTTTCCATTAAAGGTTTTTTTTAAATTCAGGCTATCGAATCTAGACCCCATGTGGAAGATGACAAAGAATCAAAAAAATCCTACCGAACAGTTTTTTTTTAGTTATTTAGCTAAACATATTGTGTACGTAAAATTGGAAACTGGCAAACATATTAACAATGTTTTGTTTTAAATAAGATCCACTGGATAGCAAACAAATTTCAAAATAGTAATTATCGTGTGAAAAGCAAATCCTTGGGGGGAGAGGGAGGGGATTTTTTACAAATTAAAAAAAACTTTTGCTCGCACGCTCTCAGAAATATCAATATATCTGATCTCTACGACGACCAAATTAATTTAATGAAATATCCGGCTCAAATCTAATTTTTGATCTTGGCGCTGAAAACTCTTAACGTCTTAAAAGAGGCTGACTACACTTAAAGCTGCCATCTACGCAATATGTTATGACGCAATATTTGAGCCCGCGATATACTTGGGCTTCAAACTTTTATCGCGGGCGCAAATATGGCGGCTCAGTGGACGATCGATGAGCTCTATTCATTCTTTTTTTACAGTAATGCAGATGGTGGAATCGCTTTACCAAATATATTTTTGGCATCCCAGAGTGATTTAGACAGAAAAATAGGTAATTTTGGGGGTTCAGCTGCCCTTTAAAGAATAAACAGTTTGCCAAAAATTAAAATAAGGAAGTCGTAGAAAAAACAGTGTTTTTCAATTTTCACTCGTTTTAGACAAAAACTATAAATCACAATGGAATAAAAAACATTTCTTTATAATTCCAATATTTTCAAAGTTTTTATAAGTCATGAAAACCGATGTAATGTTTAGATTTGAAGTCGTGATTATCGGGGACATCTTTGAGTCTTACCATGAATATCTCGTAAAACGACTTCGGGACACCTTTGTTTTTCTTTACCGATTTGAAATCAGTATTAGAGCGAATTTCGTATGAGTGGGAAACGAACCGCAAGAGTTACGGTACGGACACGGCTACGTTACGGAAAAGCAAGTTTACGACGCATGCATGTGTTGGATCATGGTTACGGTCCTTAGATTACGGTCCGTGGTTACGGTCACAATACGGTCATTGTAAGGAACGGTCCGTTTCCCGCTCATACGAAATTCGCTCTATTAGATTCGCCTTCAAAATCGTAAGGGAGTTTTCTTGGCAAACAGCTGTATCTTGAGGTGGGGTAAGAAATTTCAATTTGAGCTGTGTGAACGGAAACTCTTCTCTATGGGACACTGTTTTATTAATGTTATTATTACTAAACATCTGCAAAATTCGTAAAAGAAAACGAATTGTTGAGTCCAAGTCAAAACATGATTTTCATCAATGGCTGGAATTTTCAATTTGACACGGGCTTTTTAAAGTCCATGTCACAATAAAAAGGCTTAAAGAAAACTCAATGCATGAGTCTTAACATAATTTTGTAGGTTCTGCAATCTTTAAAAGTGCTTTTTTACAAGTGTTTTGATAACCTCCTGGCCACGATCCCGGATCCTTCGAGATACGGTAAAGGCCGGGAAAGGGGGAAAATCCTCCTTATATCAGGTTTTTGTTTTGTTGTTGTTGTTGTTTTTTTGTTTTTGTCAAAGTAGTTCTCCTTTCGATTACCATTTGCTAGAAAAGGCACGCTTTTTACACCTTTGTCCAAGAGCACTCGTTAAGAACCCTATCAATATGTACAAATTACAGTGATATACGTGTACTTATCGTTACATACTATAGCAATAACATTCATTACTTCAAATGCCGTCATATTCAAACGATCTTCACTCTACATTACTGTTAACTTTACTGATGTTTTTTACTGATCAACGATGTCCACCTAGCATTAGTTAATGAGTTAGTCAATGTCGCCTTGGCCTCATATTAACATGGAGGAGATAGGAAACTACCGTTGGTCCCTTTGTCCAACCAAGGGCACTAGATCACAGGCTGTTTTTTTCCTCCGATTATTTAAATTCGATGGACGCTAATCTTGTTTCCTTGTCTCGTGCTTGTGTTACGTTACTTCTCTCTGCCTAAATAATTTCTTGCCAAAGGTCGAAAGGAAAGTATCCCAGTAACGATCGTTTCATACTTGGCTCCCATTATGGCTGCCATATATAGGCAAAAAAGGTTATCAAACTTTATGGAGTTATTTGTGTGTGTGTGAGGCAGTCAAGCACTCTCGACGTTCTGCTTACGCCATGGTATTTCCTTTACTCTCTTGGATCTTTTGATTCTATTCTCGAATCACTTCTTGAGCTCTGTCTGGGCTAGCAGGTTGTCTCTTGTATATGGACCATAACCAGGGCATTGAAATCTTCGTCTCTCTTCTGTCCCCCTGGTTAGCTCCTTCCTTCTCAGCATGTCTTTGTGCAATTCTATTGGCTGCAGCTATGGTCATCTCCGTTGAGTCACTACCCACGCGACTACCATAACAACTACAAAAAGTCCCAAAGAATCCTCGACGGAATGTTCGGCTTGTGATGCAGTAGATCCAAGGGTTGGCACATGAGTTGAGCATGCTGAGCACTATCGTTGCGTGATGTAACGGTGTGTCAGGCTTTGTCACGCCAAACTTGATCATGACGAAAACAAGTTGATTGGGCAACCAGCAAATTCCGAGGACAAGGGACGTGACGAAACACATGCGAAGGAGTTGCACCACGGGAGCAGATTGGCGAACAACGGCTGTAAGGTTACGCTGTTTACGGATGATGATAAAAAGATGGATGAAAGCAGTCAATGTAACGACCAAAGGTATATAGAAAGTGATGATGCTATGGGTTATCACGTAGCTGCGGTTGAAATGCACATTGCTGGTCAGCGACACCCACTTGCACATCCGTTTTGAAAAACCAGTTACCAGGACTTTTTCAAAGAGCGCTCGGCCGTTCAGTATTAGACAAACGAGGCATATGAAAACGAGGTACACTGACATTCTTCTCCGAGTAAAGATGGTTTTGTACTTTACGGGTTTTGCCACAGCATACCAGCGTTCAACGGCTAAGAACATGATCATAGCTATGGACATCTTGCCCAAGGTGAAGATAAAGTACTGCGAGGTAACCAGACGACAATAGAGCTCGCCTGCAAGTCCCGATGGAACTGGAACGTTTTCATCGCCCATAATGAACGCAGGAGTAAATACCAAGACAATCCCTGTTCATGAAACAGATGAAACATTTGTAAACAAGTTAAAATCTAGTCAGTCCGATTCACAAAGTGATCACAGCACACTTGGAGGATTAGCCAAACTGCCCTGCAAAGCACACGCTTTTCTTCGAAGGTTCTCCAGAGAAAAAAGATTGATAAATGTTTTTGTACCATACTCGGAAAAACGTTCAGTGCCGTGAGCATGTCGTGCCATAACCTAAGATTTTAATTGGTCGAATTTTCTTCTTACGCGATATTGGTTAAGCACGACACTGCAGTGCCGTATCCACGTCGTGACAGTGTCCGTACAGTGTTTCGTGCCGTGTTTCGTGCATTTGATCGGACAAGGAGTGCGTGTCTTGCAGTGATCGTGATGTTTTCTAGATATTTAATTGGCTGACTCCTTGTCGTGACAGTGTCCGTGCCGTGAACGTTTCACAGTCAGACGAAAACTGCACTCTCAGTACTTACCAGTTGCCATATCCGTGATGGCAAGGCAAAGAATAACCACTGCCGAAGCATGACGTCTTAGTTTTCTATTCTTTACAAGCACCACCACGACCAAAAAGTTGCCAAACACCGCTAGGAATGCTATTACCGCAAATGTAACCCGTAGTGCAATATAGGATGGGTTGTCCTGGGTTGGTGGTGTGGTGGTCGTGTTGTTGGAGCTCATGATTTGATCAGTACCTGAAATAATAATGAAATGATGATGATTGGTGATGATCATGATGAGAACGACAAACACAGCCTATATTAATGACTACTATTTCATTCTTGCCTCCAATATACGATTGTCACCCTCACAAGTAGATAATCTACGAATGATTCTCATGCACGATGCATTGCAATTCTTGCCAAAATTCTCGGCATTCTCTTAACGTTTTAATGGCCAAATTTCCAATGTAGCGATAGTCTCTCTCTCCCTCCCCTCCCCACAGTTCAATGTTGTTTGATCGTGGTAATCTGTTGACAGGCTCGAAGCCAGTCAAATCCAGCCCTGGACCGACATTTAATCGGGGAAGGAGGACAGGGTGATATTCGAGGTTGTTTTACGTGTTAATACATTTCGGCAACAGAAAATATAATACGTTCAGTTGGACTTTTTTGCAATTTTTGTTCTTTTCCCCGGTTGTCGCCAACTGACACCCAACTTTCCCAACAACCCTGATGGCTGAACAAAGGTCATAGAGAAAAAATGTAAGCCGAAATTTTCACCTCAACGAACAATTGAATTTTTTTGAATTGAATTGAATCAAAATTTCCAAACGCAATACTCAATTTCCAAAGAATATATTTCACGGCAGCGAGGCTGGAGTTGAGCGACACGGAAACTGTGAAATGGTGTGTTGCTGCTACTTTGTAGTGATTGTTTCCAGTACGGCCCGCAATCATTGACTGTAGATGTTGCGCTTGGTTTCCCAGCCTTGACTTATTTGTTGACGTTTTGTCATCCCCACCTAAGGTAGTCGGGCTTTAGGTGGAGATTCGTTCCAAGATGACGACTATCGTTTCCACGTTTTAGTGGAACTGGGGGTGGGGATTTTGCAGCAAATTTCTTGCCCCATATGGTGGGGCATTTCTTAGTTTTGGTTCGCCATTCAATACCAATCTCCACCTATGTCCCGGGGTGGGGGGGTCGGGGTGTACTTTAACTGGTCCATTAGTCTATAGCAAAAGTCAACAATCCAACAACAAAGTCAACATCCGAAATTTCGGTTCGGGGAAACTGATGGGCTCTGAGCTGAGGAGGCAAGTATCTTAAAAACACTGCAGTTGGAAAATGACAAAATGCCAATTAAAATATCCCGTTAAAAATCTAAATCGCGAAAGGTAAAATTCAGAAATATCTTAATGTTTTGACGCGGTATGAGTAGGTCAAATTAATTATTAATAGTGTTAGAAATGCGGCAGCTCACAGCTCGCTAGGATCAAACAACTCGGAATAGGCTTATCTGGAAGCCTAAATACCTATTTATTTTCTATATTTCATATTAAAAAATCCTTTATCGTTAATCAATCCATTCGAGAATAAGCGGAAGTATACATTTCTATTCCTGAAGATAAAAGCACAATGAAACGAGAAAGTTATATCTGATTGAGATTCCCGACCACTTTTTTGACTAGGTGCACGTTAGTTAAGGCATCGTATCGCCTTGTTCTAACCTTGTCCTGTTTCGCAGCGGTTGCTACAGGGGTCATCGAGAAGCTACCAATTTAAGAAATCGATGAAAATCAAAGTCTAAGAACTCGATGAAACGAAGCGTTCCAGGCAAAAAACATTCCTTAGTTGTAGCCAGCAATCCTTATTTATCTTTCAAAAGACACCTGCTACTAAATGTTACATATCAGGGTGATGTAAAGTACCCAATTCTTCGTTACCTGTGCCTTTGATCCTTTATACTGTCGACATCGGAGTGTTATAGACATAAGAAGTATCTTATTCTGTAAATATCCAAACTCTGCAACTGTCGCACTTTGAAACTAAATTTTGACTGGCGAAGACAATTGGTTCCACCTGCCGAATTGACAATTTTCATACCGCGCGGGGGAATGGGCACTGGAGGCATGGGAGACGCCATCTTGGGGGGGAGGGGACTTCTCGAATCTTTCTTGTTTCCTTGATAAATGGAGTTAAAAGCTGCTAAGAAGCATTTATCAAGGAAAAGAGACGGATTCGAGAAGCTTTCATTTCTAAGATGGCATTCCCAATACCTCCCGTGTCCATCCCCCCACGCGGTATGACACTCAAGAGAGATTGAATAGGCCATAATTCCTTCTGACAATATTCTTAATTAGCTACAACTTAAGCTGGATCCGCTTAAAAGAAAATAATACAACTAAATACATTTTGAATAGCCCTTGTTTGTGTGCAGTCAAGATGGCTCAAGCTTGCCCCTCCTAGAGTTCATGAATAAATTCATTAGTTCATTATCAGGATCATTATTCACTCTGCCTTAAACTTGACAATATAATATTTCCTTGATTGCTCCAACAACTGCCGTGTCAAGGTAGAAAGACTCCCAAGAAAACCAGCGCTAAGAATTATAGCTGGTATAAAGGAAAAAGTGCCGAGTCTTGCATTTTATCGTGAAAACTCAAAGTGGATAATCAATTATTCAATATTTTAGTAATGGTGTGGAATAATGATTTTGTCTTCTTTCCTTTCCTTTCATTACCTTTTCCCTTTTTTATATTCTCTTCTTTTTAGTCTTTCTTTCTTCATTTTTAATTTTTCTTTTTTTCTCTAATTTTTGTTTCTCTTTTTTCGTGTTCGTGTTCGTTTTCTTTTTTTGGTTTTTGTTTGTTTGTTGTTGTTTTTTATTGTTGTTGTTGTTGTTGTTTTTAAATAAATAGTTCATAAATTTGTTAGGAAAGATCTTCAAATTCTCTTCCCTTTTTATCTTTTCTTTTCTTCCTTTGATTTCTTTTCTCTTTCAGCTTTCCCCTCATTTTTCCCCTTTCAGCCGCTATAAATAATAATTCCAACTCTTATGATATCCGAAAGGACGCTGCTGTTTTCATATGTTTCAAATATGTTGTCGAATACGGCAACTCTGCATCTTCATCCGAGTATTAATTGTCTTTGGAAGCGAAAAAACAGCTGTTGTTTGGGTGAGAGATAAACTAAACTCAGAGCTAGATGAGTGCTCAAAACTTGATTAATATTTAAACGCATCAGTCATAAAATATGTGATGTGATAAGTACCCAAACTATTTCCTAGCCTGTCAGTTAATGAATCTCTTGGGCTTCAGATATTACAAAAAAGTTCTAAAAAACACCCTGGTTGGTGTTAATTAAAAATTGTTTGTTCTGTTTGAACTGCGAGGCTTATTGGAAGAAGAAATTACAAAATAGCATGAAGAGCCAAGAATTTGATGCGGGTGTTTCGACAGATAAGAGGATCATATGCAGCGAACGAAAACGGATGAGCGAGAGAGAGCGAACGAAGAAATATTAAAACCAAAGAACGAAGAATAGCAAAAATGATGGAATCGAATTCAAACCCATAGAAAGAAGGAACTCAAAAGGAACAAATAAAATCATTTTCAAAGAAAGGGTACAACTACAGAATACCCCGCAAATGATATTCATGATATTCATTCTATTGTGTTTCTATTGTATGTATGTGTCGTTCTCAAAAGACGAACATCATGAATATCATTTGCGGGGTATTCTGTAGTTGCTCCAACGAACTCCATATTTATATTATATTTTGATACGTATCTTATTTTTACGTGCGACTTCTTCAACCGAGGCCACTCTGAGCTTTTTAGTCATGTATCGAACTTTAAACAAAGAATCGTACACAAGTTACGTATTATCCAATCGGAAGTTTGGAAGTCTTTTCGGCCATATCAAACCTGATTGTTTTGATATTAGAGAATCTTCAAAGTTTGCTACTTTTCGGCACGTGAAGTTGTTCGATTCGGCTTGTGATCGTTAGTGATCCAATATTCACACGACCTTGTCTACTCGTTAAAAATTGTTGCCAGAAAAGATATTTTGATGTAAACACTTCGTTATATTTAGGCTTTATTTCCTTCTATAGGTTATTTAAAGGCATTTTTAGCCGGAAGGAACTCACTCTGGTAGAGCATCGTTGTAACGCACAAAGCAAAATTTAGACTTCCCAGATTATCTAATTCTTGATTTTCAACCATTCCCAGGAGAGACGTTCGACAAAAGACACGGCAGCCATTGCTGGTGGACTCGACAAAAGAAAACCACCAGCGTGACTGGTGGACCTTTTGTTCTACTCACTCTAATGAGAATGGGTTGAAAACCATCAATAGTTAATGAAAATGAAATCCCCACCTTAAAACAAGAACTGCTGCTGGAGATGTTGGATTCGCTGTTGTTACATTCCCGTATTTTTTCCTTTCTTTCTTTTTTTCTTTCTTTCCTTCTTTCTTTCTTTCTTTCTTTCTTTCTTTCTTTCTTTCTTTCTTTTTTCTTTTTCTTTTTCTTTTTTCTTTTTTTGAGGTGGGAACCAGAATAACTTGCTAAAGACTGATCAGAAGGCGTTGTAAATCATCGTACAATAATCAATAATGTATTATAAACAGCGCCATACCAAGGAGGAATTTCGAAGAGGTCCTTAAGTTAATTTATATGACACCATTTTCTCCGTTTCCGATTGGACAGTAGCTCACGGATAGTTTTGACATCACTCGATCGGACCGTCCATATTTGGAAAGAGCAAAACAAATTATTGGAGAAGTGAGGTCACCGTGCAGTCTCCCTCGCAGCCGTTCTTAGTGACGACC